>JAQGBA010000317.1:0-42142 GCA_034698125.1 Prionchulus punctatus | reverse complement strand
AACTGCATAGTTCAAGGAAACATTTGCATTTAACCAAAAGTTAAAGTTCACATTGAAAAACACTGAGTTCACTTTGATTTATTAGGCTGCTTAACCACGTTTCGAAGTTTGTACCAACCCGCTTGTAAACATTTTTGTCCTGGTTTCCTATCAGCGGAAATTGTGTGGGCTGTTGCACCTACCGGAGTTTATTTGTAGACATGTAAATTTTAAACGGAATGATTTTATGACCTGAAGATATGGTTGCAGCGACAGAAAATCATGATTTTATTTGTTCATAAAATATATGACAATTTTGACAAGCAATTTTAGGACGTTAGAATGTTACTTTATAGTAACCTAATGGCCATATTCTGAAGACCAGTAATCGAGGGAAGTTGATGAGGTAACAGACGAACTGTGATTTGAATGTCGGCTGTTTTCAAAATCGTTCAGAATCGAAGGAACGAAAGGCACAATTTCCGCTTGGATTGGGATGGAACCAGTATATTCAGAATCAGACCATTCAGTTATCCATGGTTGTTCTTCATTGAGCGCTGGACTGTGATAAAATCTCATCGGCTGAAACTGTTTTTGTGTACAAGAAGATTTGTAATATTCTAATTCGTGATTCAATCGATTGATTGTGTCTTTTGCTTCGATTAACTGTTGGAATAAATATCTGCGTTGTTCATCGGCGTTTTGCATCAAGCTCTCCTTTTTGGCTCTGCTTTTTATCGCGTACACTCGGTTTTTTTTCGTTCGTCGAATCTTCCTCAGTGCTTCGGTTACTTTCGGTTCGCAACCCTGAAACTATTTTAATCAGAAAAAGACTAGTCATTGGCGTCACGGTATATTTTTACCTGATAACGCTGGCGCAGTTCTTTCATCGGAATGCTTTCGATATCGTCGGGTACCCTCATCGGCAAAGCATCGACATGAATTTTGTCTGGCGTACTATATTTATCATCTATTTCTGATTCTTGTTTGCAAAGGGGCACGAGAGAGGGAATCAGATTATCCATTTCGATGGTTTCATCGGGACCATTCAAATCGTAAAATTTATGCTTATGCTCAGCTGCTTCACTCCAGTGTTGATAGTCGGATTCAGCCGATGACAACTGCTGCTGAGGCACCAAAGAGTCGCATAACATGTTTGAATCCGCTGACCAGCGAGGTACAATCATATCATTTCTTGATTGGCTTACACCCGCAGCTGTCCACATCTGATTGCAAATGTCGAATTCGAAACTTTCCGCATTTGAATACATTTTTTTTATGAATCGGGAAACGTTTGGATACTTTTTCATGAACTGATTTCAAAATAAAATCTGGTTTATTTTATACCCGCTAGATACTTATCAGTAAAAGCTTATTAAATCAACAACCGCATTTTGAAGTTTTCAACCCACCCGCTTGTAAACTTATTTCTTGCCTACCCCATATCAGTAAAAATCGTGTGGGTAGACAAACGACCGCCAACTTATTTTTAAACATCGACATTGTTGAGCAATAACACGAAATTTAATTACCTCCGTTAGATAAACATTGGAAAAAATTGTTTGGTAAGGAAAGTCTCTTGTTGAAAGATTTGCAAGATAACATTGTTTTCAGCCACAAATTAATGAAAATTTTATTGCAGGAGAAACAAGACGATTAGCTATAAACAATGTACCACTTTTACAAACCTTTCTTTTTGTTTTTTACAACCCTTTCACAAATTCTGCTGGAATAGGAGTAGAGTAATCCTGGAGTCAAGTTTAAAATACGTATTCAGTCAGATAATGATTTTTAAGCATGCAGGTTTGTACAGACTGGGTGCTGTTCTACCTGAATCGAACCGCATGCTCGAAAATCAATAACTGAATTTGAAGAAATCAATAACTGAATTGAACTGAATTTGAGTTAAAATTTACAATTCGGATTCTAAATACTGTACTTTTATTCCAGCCGTAAATGTGATAAGACTAGCGATTATAGGACCATAATTGGAATTCTCATTCATTTTTGGTCTTTCGGTACTTTTTGTTGTAATAGCTCCACTTTCTAGCGTGATCACTTTTGTTTTACTATTTTTTTGAAGGAGCTGATGTACAATCCATCGTGTATGTTTGATTTTCTACAGAGATGGAAATGTGAAACTTAACTTAAGTACAGTACAGTACTGTATAACAAACTGTACAATGTTGCTACTTATCCGCCCTCGCTGTTTTGCGCCTATACCAAGATAACAACTCCTACATCTTCTTTTTTATCGTTACGGCATGTGTGCACCAATTACAAAACTTTTTGGGAAGCTTGATATCTTGGCGGTTGTTAAACAAACGCCGCAAACTGTTCAAACATTGCGCAACTTGTTCCTATTTTAGCGAGCCATAAAGCAGCGATTGCAGATTTTCGAAAGGAGGGTAGTTTATTTAAAGTTAACGATATAATTAACGAGATAACAACATTTTAGACGTGGTTTTGTTTATTGCCCAATAGGACGGAAGTTTGACAAGACGGTGCCCCTTGCAGCGCATGATAACGCCCAATTTGAGCATTTCTGTTATAGAAATTGCAAATGCCCGGAAGTACAAAATGTTGATATTGTTCTGTCCAAATGTGCAGAAACTTCCGGAAAAAAAGACTGGAACTAGAGGTTCTCAAATCAGCATAACCTTCTGGACATAAAAGACAGGAAGTAGATGATTAAAAAACCAAAAAAATTCCTTCAAAATTGAAAAAACAATATCTATCTGTTTTTAGACAGGTACTTTTTTCAAATTTACCCTATGCAGCGACAGAAAACGAAACACTAAATGACACTAAATTAAGTTAAATACAGCATAACAAACTGTTACAAGGTTGCTGGTTGTATTCGCTGTTTGCCGACTAAATCAGATAACAACTACCACTTTTAACATTTTATTGTTACGTTACACGTACGTGTATGTATACCACTTTCGAAGCTTTTTAGTTTTGTGGAGTATTTCGGTCTGCCAAAAAATGTTTAAGGCGTGCAACTTGATACTATTTAACGCATAATACTTCCGAAGTGCAGCTTTTCAAAGCAAAGGCGTAGTTTGTTACGTTACACGGTAACGACTTTTTACACGGAAGTTGAAAGTCTAACCGATTGCTCACAAATTTAATTGCATTTCCTCCAATGATTTTTTGAGAACCAGTTATAAATTTGAAGTGAGAAAAAATTCTAATCTTCTCACCAGATCTTCGTGATTGCGCAGCGAACTAAGCACACCGCCCATCATTTTTCATTAATGACAAACAAGATTAGAGAATTGGGAGAGCTTGAGGAACAAGAAAATATTGTTCAACACACCTACCCTACTGTTATAAGATTAGAAGTAGCTGGAAAAAATTAATATAGTATATTTATGTTTCGAAGAAATATGTGCAAAAAGGAACTTTCCAATAGATAATTGTTAATAATTTTGCTGGACGTGTTGGAAAATCTATAAACATCAAGAGGATTTTTACAATTTACGCAAATCTAAATAAAGGTTTTCGCAGAGACAGGGGTGTCAGCTTGGAACTTTCATGAAAGCACTTTTTTGTAATGGACTTGCGACATTTTCTGTTTTTGGCGTTTTCGTGGTTTTATAAAATTGACCACAGTTATGCTCAAGTAAGAAAAGCTGAAAGGATTCACTGCTAACAAAGTCTGTAATAACAGCAACCATTTTTGATTTTCAGGTGATAGAAACTGAATGTCATACGGTAATATTGTTGGAAAAAGGAAATTCTTCCCTGCGTAATGCCACCTGCCAATGTAAGCCAATCTGCGGCGGCAGCATTTTATTCAACTTGATATTGCAACAAGCGGAAATCAAATCGTTCATGCAAATATCGAATCTATCCAATTCTGGTCAATTGGTTCGTTACCCAAAATGGATCGTAGCCAACCTGGAAGATCACGATGTGTTCAATAGCCGGTGCCGATGCGGGCAATTCGGCAATTTAACCGATTTCGATCGAAGATACTTCGAGTTGATTTCATACTTTTTCGCTGTGCACGTGGCGACAACGTTCTATTTGAGCATCCCGATTGGAAATATTTACTCGGTTACTTGGGTGTTTTCAATTTTTAGTGTATTTTATCCTTTTTTCCTGCTCAGCGCTTTGTTTAATATTGTTATCATGATTCGAATGGCGCTGAACGATTCCATGTCTTTTTTGTTGCAACTGTTCCAAGTGATTGCGTGCGGGTTTTCAATACTGTTCTTACCAACGTGGACGTTCCAGTTTATCCTTTTGTACACTAACATGGATAAAGCAGTTCTCAACATATGGTACAATTTTTTCGTCAGTTTGTTTACTTTATGGGCGCAATTGTTATCGCTCGCTTTGTTTCTCGATCGCCTTTATTGCATCTGGAAACCATTCAAATACAACACGCAAGCAACTCGAAAGAAAGCGTTTGTGATCATCTTATCACTACTGGTCGCATCATTGACTATCTCCTCGATCAATCTGTTCGCACTGTTAACTACTGATACAAATTTAATTTTGTACATAAGTATGACTGGATATTTATCAATTGCAGCCGTTTTCTTGATAACTTTTTTGTTTCAAATGGTCGTTCTGGTGATCTTTTTGTTGCTCGTTCAGAAAAGAACGAACGAATTACCAGAGCACTACCGACATCGTCAAAAGAATTTGAATCGTATGATGATTGGCACTGGTGTCACCGAGATGTTCTTGTCACTTTCTCACATGATGTTCAACATTTTCGCCGGTGTGATGTTCGTTATGATCTACTTGAAATGGGCAAATACAGCTATAACAATGGCTACGTTACTGTTTTACCTCTATTTTTATTCACCTCCGTTGATCGGCATTGCTCCGTTTGTATCACTGGTTATATGTTTGTGCGTATCGAAAACTTATCGCAAATCGTGTAGATTGTTTTTCAAATGTAAGTTGAGCATAGTCGGACCTACGCCAACGGTTGAAACAAGACTGAGAATTACCAGTAGGCCAGAATAGCAATCGGAATTGTCTTTATTTTGTTTTTTATTCATGTTGACTGTGTTTGTCTGATATATAATTTCTGCGAAATTATTGTATCATTAAATTGGTATCTATTATTACATTAATGCCACATTGAATATATAGTATGACTGCAGGGGAATAGAATGACATAATTAATAGGTAGATCACCGTGAACAACAACTTTGATTATATGGAATGACTTTTGCATGACGAAGGCTGCTTTCCGTCCCTTCAATGTGTGACTAACCAACTTGAAACGTGATCGCAAAAACACTGACACAAGCGACTTTCCGAAATCAAAATTGTAGAATTTAGAAACTTATAATCAGCTGTCTTTTTTTCGATATGCCAACGATATTTAAGCAACCACAGCGAAGTATCCAATTAAACCAGTGAACAATTTTCATTTGTTTGATACTTCTTACCGACTGTGTACAATAAAATCAATAAAGCCGAGCACTTTTTCCAGTTTATTCAAAAGATCAAAGGCGGTCGTTGCCTGCAAAGTTTGTTTGCACGTCAAACTAGCAAACAAAGTTGTTTCGGCTTAGGACCATTTTTAACGTCATTGTAATGCTGAGAAAAACTTGTCGGCAAAATTCTAAACTGGATATTATACACGATTGCGCTAAAAGCTTAACGGTCGATGATTTTTAGCCCGGCCAATATAATATTATTATGTAATGCGGAACTTTGCTCGGTAGTTTAGTGTAGCAATAGCTGATCGAAGTTCCCATAGTTGATGGTCGAAGTTCGCTATTTTTGCTAGCATGGATGAAAACGACGTCGATAAAACTGTAAATAATGACGACGAAGAGCAAAAAACGGTTTTGAGCCAAACTCTTCTCGGCATTTTGATTTCAATATTCGTTATAAACGTTATCATTTTGATTTGCTTGCTAATCATTTGTTTCAAGAAGAGAAGAGCTAAAAATTCCCCGAGTCCAGAAGTTGTTGCGGAAAGTGGTAACGCAAGCGCAAATCGGGAAGTAGTGGGCCAAGCGAATTCTGCCGTTACTGTACTCGACCCGCGACTATTATCCCAGCCCTATGTCCCACCACCACGAAGAAGAACCAGTGGTACGGCGAATGAAGGGTATCAAATGGATCAGCCTGATTTTTATTCCCAGTCTTTGCGAACGACCGCAATGAATAATTGGAGGAATTACTCGCTTACAGGCACTACAGGTAGTGCATCAAGTCTAGACAGTGGTTTGGGATATACGCCGAGAATGTATTACGGAACGAAATACAAAATTCGAGCCAAAGTTCACGCTGAAGAAAATCAGTCGTATACATCGGATTCTGCCAATTTCGACATCAACAAATTTACACTGAGAGAAAGTCAAAGGATTAGCGATGTTTAATTATGCAGCAAACTTCAGCGCTTTATATTTATTTAGTTTTCTGCCCTATTCTTGAATAAAATGTAGAAATACAATGATGTATTACAAATAAAAGATTAACTTGCAAATCCTTACAAGTAAATCTGCTTTTTTGCAAATAATAACGCTGTATTGTGCACTAACAAATCCGACTTATTTGCCATGCAAGTTAATTTCGGTGTTAATCCAACCATAGGCCCCGTTGGCTTTCAGTCCGAACACTGGCACAGGTTGGCAAAGAGGCATTAATAAACTCATTCTCTTTTCATCCATCAAAATTTCTTAGCATTCACAAATTCGCCACGGAATATTGCTCTATCCGCGTCGCATCATCGGACGAACGTCGCACTTTATGTCTCCGCGGGTCTAAACCCTTGGCCCCATTCCCGTTTCTCTTCTTTCTCTTCTTCTTTATGCGTTGGCCAACCGACCTGTAGTCGCACAAACGTACACGATTTGTTCGTAATTGTGGACGAAAGAAACACCTAAGTACATATGGTTAGTTTCTGTTTTGCGCTGTCTTTTCGTATTATAGAACCTTTCGTCGCGCTTTTACTCCATTTATTTTTTACAAACAATAACAAACAAAAGTTTATTGGAAATGGTCCAAAAAGCGAAACCTTTCGCTATCTATCGCTTTATAAACTAAAATATCCCCTCTTAAAAGCGATGTTATTATTTTAAAAGTCCATTACCATTCTCGCGCTAAACCGGCGTTTTATTTGGAATTTATATTTCTAAACTTTGCGCAAAAGTAAACGTTTTAGGCGCGTTAATTGGTTTGTAACCCGAGAAAAAAAATTGTTGTTTTTACTTACCAGTTGTGTGTATTTACATGTTCTTATTATTCGTTTAGTTTCCGCTAGCTAGCTAGTTAGTTACCCGGGCGTTTGTAAAAGTCGGCCTGGCCCCGCTGCCGGTCGGCCAACTGTTTTCTTCCAGTTGGAGTTGAAGTTTGAAGTTTACAAACAACAACTTCCATCGGCTGGTTGCAAAATTGTCTTTTCAAATGTCTAACAGAAAACGCGTTCTTGCCAGCGCGCAAAGGCGTCGGCTGCGCGTTCGGTCGGTGTAGTATTTGTATTCGAGTAGGCCAGTTCGGTTTCAGGCCGATACATACAAACGATATAAATCTACCGACGGAACTGAATACAAGAAGAAGAATTCTGTTTCGATTTACGTAAAGTTTTGGAGCATTTTTCATTCGTTTAGTTGTTAAAGAACGCTCGAAAAATGTTTCGATATGAAATGTTTTCCGGATGTTAAACGAATTTTGCTCGCCGGCCAAAATACAATTCTTAATCCCGATTTAACGTTTAACATGACATTTTCTCGCTTTGATTTTAAATTATTCCTACCAGTGACTCATTGTCTCTGCGTCTTAATCGCTGTCGTTGAAATTTCGAGTCAATTGAGCTTTTTGCAATCTGATAAACTCTGCGGTCAATTCTGACGATCTATGAATAATCATTTTGCGCCAAAATTCACTGTTTGTCTGTGCTAGCGAGCTAAATCATAAAGAGCAAGCGCCATCGCTTTTTCGGCTACTTCGATCGACTATAGTACCCCTACGCCCGTTGTTTGACCATCGAGCAATCTAATTGAGGTCTTCCAAAATCCGTTTTGCTCTCCCATCCTACCCACCAACCAATATACCATATGAACATTATTAGATGTAATACATGTATAAAGACTTCGGCCATTTTGCTTTTGGTCGATGTATTTGTGCAGCGACTATGAGATATGAGGTTTGGGCCTAGCGAGCTATATGCCAGTTTTTAAAAAGCGTATTTGAGGGAGGGGTGAGAAGAGCCAAACCTTAATTCGATTCGGACAAGCTCTTTACTGGTTTCTTGGAGGCAATTTACGATTCTTTGCTTAGTGTACCAGAAGATTCTTGGATCTGTTTGAAGGCATTATTAGCGAAGATACTAGGCTTAGACGACCGATGGTCATTTAGCTATTGCTTTACGCTGGTTTCGAGTTTCAATCTATTTGATATCCATCCCGATTGCTTATCTCTTCTTTGCCAAATCATGATATAAACGTTTTCTTCTGACATTTGACAACTTTATTAGCTAACGCTAGCACGAAATCATTGTTTTAATTTAGTTTTTCATTCGTGTTTTGTCTCGTAAGTTGAAAATTTGAAAAAACTTTCGAAAAACCTCTAAATCATGAGCACATGTCCTTGGTGTCAGCTGAATGCTAGGAAAAAATTTTTCTATTACCGTTAGTGGCACCTACCAATGTACAAACTCTAAACACCTTCTGGCACGTTGTGGGTCCGATGCTGGCAGGTGAAAAATGTATTTTCCCCTGAGAGCAAAAACTCAGCGGATGTCAAAAACTTTTTTCGAAACGAAAAAAAAACAACTTCTTTTCGGTTTCTTTTGAAATTGATATATTTGAAAATTTAACTTCGAAAACTTTGCTACTGTCAAGCTTAACGTTTTCATTCATTTCGTTAGCAAATGTCGCAGAAAAGTTGTGCGCTCGTTCATTTTATAGTAGCAGTTCGCTGATTCAGGTTCCGTCCAATAGCCACTTAATTTAAATTTTGTCATGATAAAAGTAAATTCTGCGGCTAAATATCGTCATCGCAACCGCTGAGAGAATACTTTAGTTTGTCTCGGTACCTTGGTCAAATAATTAGCATTTTGTTTACTTCCACGGTTTTTACGACGAGCTAGCTAGCTAAGCATTTACTAGATCCCTACGCCTATCCTATCCGTTCGTTAGTTATCGGATTATTATTGGTTTGATGAACAACACCAGGGCGATTCTTGTAGATTAGCTAGCAGACGGACATGGCGAGACGTAAATACAAATAATATTAGTCATTAATATTTAACGATATCATTTGAGGATTTTCTCAGTAATCAAAAAAGATACACTTTCAAAAAAAATGCAATTATTTCTGTCCCATAAGTTTGATATTTCAAAAAAAAATTTGTGCCTGCTGGGACTTTACTTCTCTTATTCTTGATTTTTGCGTCTTTCGATCTCTTTCCAGGCATTGTCTGTTAAACTGTCGCGATCTCTTTTGTTACGTTCATGACAATGCTCGATTTTTAATTAAAAACTGTCCGGCGCGTAAACAAGAAACAGTTTTTCATTCGGAAAAACGATGACTTTTAAATTTTCTCGGTCGGAAAACTCGATTACGATGGTGAAACTCCCAGCGGTTATATAAATTTAGTTTTCACTTACGATCTATCTTTCGTTTCCATTTATTGAGCATTTAAAAAAAGTTTTGTTCTTTCGCTTAGTTTAGCAATAATAAGTTTAATTCGTTCGCCTTGCTAGCTATAGTTTTTTTCGCTTGCTATTCTTCGAGAGTGCCACGCCGACGGACCTATCGTTTTTCTTTTTCGACATCTCGTGATGGATTGCGCTTGGCTAGCAAGCGCCCGGCTGGCCGCTAGCTAGGAACTAATAATGACCGTTTTTTTGCGCTGAGTAGCCGCGATTGCGTTCTAAAGACCAACCGCCGGGCCATTTTGCCCGAAAACGCTTAAAACATGTAAGGAAAAAGACCCCAAAGGTAATCGGATTTTTTTTTGTTTGCCCAACGACGAACCGGGCAAAAGAGCGGGTTGAGGGAAAACACTCCGAGTATTGTAAAGGCTAAGTGCGAAGTTGCCCCGGGTAATGAGGAGAGAACAAAGTTTTTGTTCTGTGAAAATATTTTCGGGAAAATGATTGATTTCGTTTTGAGTTGAGGAGGAGGCGGAGGTTGGTTAGTTGGAGAAGTGCCACCATATTTTTATCTTTTTTTATCCGGTGATTTGTTTGCTTGCTAGCATGTTTGTCCAGTGACTTTATTTGCTTGTTTGCTTGCTTTTTTTGTCCAGTGACTTTATTTGCTTGCTTGCTCGCGAGCGCGACAATGTTTTTCGTAAATTTCGTCGTTCAAAACTGATTTAATTAATGGAAAACGCCTGTAATTGAATCGGTCACGATCTTCTAACTCGCTCGACCGAACCTCGTTCCTGGCAATTCACACCACCTATGCGTTCATTCTTTGTACCTACTAATCAAATTACCGATCCGTTCAACCGTTACGAGTCTATTTGCTCAAATAATATGTCGTTTTTGTTTTCTATCCGCCTTCGCCCGATGTCACATTTCAATTTTGAGGTTGTAAATTTAGAAAACTTTTTGTCGAACGTAAACATCGCACGGTAATTTGTATATCGCGTCGCACTTTTTGAATAAAAATCTTAAACTTCGAGACAAGGTTATCTTTTATGTTCGGTGACAAATGATCAAAAATTTCATTTTCGATCGGTGTTCGCGCAAAAAACACGTCCTTGCCGCGCTCCTAGACGGCGCAGCGCACCTGCAGGATTTGAAGTGTTTTTTCGCCGTTTTTTTGCTCGCCAGGACTGAATGTATGCGCGGTTCACTGAGACAGATGACAAAATTTATAACGGTTGACAGCGCAATCCGTCGTCCGTCTACGCATTCCGAGTGCTGGTTTATCGGTCAAACTTGCGACGCGAGCGAACTAATAGGGTCGGTCGCAGTCGCTCAGCGACAATGCAATGTAACTATAGGTCTGTTGAACTATAGTTTCTATGCAACTATAGCGTCCGCAAACTATCGCGTACAAGTCACTTAAAGCTAGTTTTACGACGAGCGCCCAGCCGTTTGCTGGACATCTGGCGCCGGACTGGTTCGTTGATTTTTCGGTTGACGAGAAACGATTTTTGTGTTGCTCTTTTGAAAATGACAAATGTTTTACTACGCTTCACTGGCTCTTGGCACCTCATTTTGAGGGAGGACCGACTGGCCCTCGGTCTCGGTTGGTCGGCCTGTTTTTGTGTTGCGCGTTGTGCTTCGCCCGGGTCTTTTGGTTAAATATTTACGAAGTTTTTGCCTTCGACCCTTATGAACGCCATTCAAGGCTTATAGTTAGTTAGATAGCACGCGTTTCGTGCTTCGGAAAGCTTCTTTCATTCTTCGTCACCTTTTTTGGCGCCGTCAATTGAATTCCGCGTTCAACGGGCGCCGTTATGACGCCTTTTCTTTATTCTTGTATTCCTGTGAATCGTTTTTTAGGGATTACACTTGCTCGCCTCGCTGACAAAAACAAAATTCGTGCGTCGGCTATCAACGTTTCGAGCGCTATGCTGTAGCTATTGTGCTATGACGTTAATTCGAATGTAAAACGATATGATTTGCATAATTACCACGGCCAGCGAATTACCGGCGCTATTTTCAGCGATCGTTTGTTGTTTGATCGTTCTGGGGCGATGCGATAGCATCGGTAAGTTGCCTCGGCGCCGTGCCTGCGAATCATAAACAAACAATTTGCGAGAAATGATTGGCAGCTTTTTTTCTTTCAGTTAATCCAGGGCCCGCGGTAATAGTAGCGGCGCCGCCCGCGGCTATATGGTCGAAAAAGATCTACATGGTGCGAAAGCAAGATCTAGAATTACGTTGCAACGTGGGGGCGCCCCGTAGGACGCTGGCCGGCGCTAGTAAAAACAAGAATATCGACGGAGATCTGACGAAAAAAATAATCAACTCTAGTCCGACGTCGGTCATCTGGGTCAAGGGCAATAAACCGATCAACGACGTTCTGACGGAGGATGAAGATTTTATAATAATAGCTCAAAGGTATAAGGAGAATGAAGGTAGTTGCGTATGGCTAGCTGTATTATTTGTTTACACGATTGAGTAAATCGCTCGAAAGACTTATGAGAATTAATTGCGACGAAAGCGCTTTCATTCGCTACACAAAGAAACTCGATAAACAAAATCGCCGTCGGACGATTTAAATTCTTTTACTCGAGCGCGAAGAAATTTCGCTCGCTTGCTTAATCCGCTTTGATGAACTTTTAAAATTTTAATCGACCTTTCCCTCGTTTAAGACTTTTGTTAAAACCTCACAAAGACGCCGAACGATTTGAGGGCGATTATTCGTGCAATGCCTCGTGGTCGAACTTGGGCAGTTTAGTGAGTCCGGCGGTTACAGTTCACTTAGCAGGTTAGGACCAATTTTATGCTTGAAACAAACTATAGTCGTGTCGGTTGTCCCGCATCGATGGATTTGTCGTATCATACGACACTTTATAAGCTTTTCAAGCATCATTGGATTTTTAGACAGTGACGTCACAATGTATTTTGTAGGTTTTAAAAAACTGCGTTCGCATGACCAAAGAACAGTGAAAACCATTTATGCATTGCATAACAACACTGCATTTATACCTTGCCTAGTTCCCGAAAGCAAACCCAACGCTGTACAAGTGTGGTTCACCAAAGACAATTCAACTGATATCGTCGAAGCAGGTCAGTGCACGAAATTTGTTTTTGCATTACTTTTCGTATCGCTTCTTTGAGACAGGCTCTAATGGATTAAATCATTACGTATCTCAAAATGGCATGCAAATCGCCTCAGCCGCAGCTAATATAGAAGTTCAAGGATATTACACCTGCATGATCGCCAATCCTGTAAACGGTCAAACGAAAGAGAGCAAACCGGTGCAATTGTTGATAGACAGTGAGTTTTATCTGTTTCTCTGGCACGTTATCGAGCACTAAATCCCAACTTCTTTCGTCGGACACTTTGAGATGGTTTAAAAACAGATTTTCTGTCGTAGATTCGACGAAAACGTTTTCGCCTATCAAAGTTGTATCGCCCGAACAAAAATCGACGAAACTGGAAGTGAACGCAGGGGAGAATGTTACGTTGGAATGCGTTATGACCGGCCTCCCGACGCCGGCCATCTTTTGGGAAAAATACGGAGGTTCATTACCTGACGGAAGATATAAACAAATTTTAGGCGAGTTGAACCGTTTTAAGTTGTTCGTTCCTTGTTTCTTCTCGCGAAATTCAATTTTCGAGTCTAGTGAAGTTTAAATCAAATTTTTTCCCGTTGTAATTCGTTTAACTCTTCGCTTTTCTTAACTGGAAGCATAAACAATAAGATGTCACTCGGTGCCGGTTTGTAAAAAGAAACTCGCGAGGAAAAACAAAAAGTCAAGCAATTTGATTGTTGGTTGAGCAAATATAATTTGTCTTGGAGGGAACTGGCGAAAAAAATTATTAATCGAGCAGGTTTTCAGTTTCGCAAGCAAAAAATCGAGCAATTTCGCGAAATTGAACTTTGTTTTTATGTATATCGAGTTTCAGACATTAGTTGACCAGTGGGCAAACATCAACAACCTTGAAAAAATTTGTTTCTGGAACGCAATATCGAGCCATTTCATGAAACTACAGTAACAAAAAATTGATTTTGGATTGGTTTTCTTCCAGGAAACTTGCATTTGTATAACGTTTCCAAGCAAGACGATGGTACTTACGTCTGCAAAACTGGCGATCTGACGAAGGACGACAGCAATAAATATCATCAACAATGGCCATTCATAGTCTACACGATAAACGTCAATGGTATTACGAAGACGCTGTGAAAGTTAACTTTGACGACGAGAAATTTGTTTTTCAGAACCTGTAAAAGCTACACTTACGGTTTCAAAGAGCTCGGACTACGAAGAGGCGTGGCAGCTAACGTGCGAAAGCTCAGGTGGTCGCGCCACTGATCTCTTATGCTATTTCAACGGTCAGCTTTTGTTGAACAAAGGTTTCAAACCGTTGGATCATCGTTTCGACGGAGGTACGCGCTTGTAACGTTCGCAAGCATTTTATCGCACTGGCTAGTGAACTGTGCTCATCTTTCAGGAGACAATCCCAAATGGTCGTTGACGTTAAAAGGTCCGCTAATGGACGGTTTTTATCAATGTATTGTTCGCAGCTGGAATGGCGACTTTTCGGACAGCGACAATTTTTTCGTGACATCTTCGACGGATTTCGACGATCTGGATCAAATGACGACGTCGGGCATGGAAGATAACGAAAGTTTCTTGACAACATACGGTACTACAGTGATAACTATAGTTGCTACGAAACAATATTTGAAAGGAGAGTATAGTTGTTGATCTAAGAAAAACTCTAGTTGGCCTTCAGAGTATAGTTTGTACGAGACTATATTTTATCCATTATAGACTTGTATTTGCCGCAAATCGTACAAGGCCCAGAAAATACGACTACATTCGAAAATGTGGCCGTTACGTTGATTTGCAGAGTGGCGAGAGTGAATTCAGTAATTTGGCTCAAAGGTGCGCTGTACACGTCGATTCGTCACTAAACTATACTTAACGATTTATGACCCGATTTTCAGATAATTCTGAATTAAATTTGAGCGGCAGATATAGTTTGATCGGCTCGGGCACCTTGGAAATAGTGAGCGTGTCGATGAACGATAAAGGGTGGTATACTTGCGTGGCAATAAACGCTCGAGGCAACGCCACAGCAAGCGCCTTTTTGAATATCGAAAATCCTATGATATCCGTCGGCACGGTCGACCTTAATTCGGATCATTACAACGATCAGGATGACGCGGATTATAACGACGATGATAAATTGTTGATAACGGATTCGTCAGACGAGGTTACGATAGTCACGACTGTAAGCCCGGCTCATTTGAATAGAAAGAAAAAACTAAAGTACGTTATCATATCAGTTGAGTTACCGATAAGTCGATGACTATGACTGAAAATTTGTTTTTCCGAGCGCTGTACGAACGATTTTTGGTTTTCAGAGTACCATTAGAAGCGCCTACGGTATACCGAATGTCGAACACATCCGTTTTGCTCAAATGGGATATGCCTTCGAACGAAGCTTTACCTGGAGATCCTCAAATTTTCAAAGTTCAATATAAAAAATTAAAGTCGACGAACAAATGGACTACGGTGGATATCGACTTGCCTGACTATTCGCGCAGCCATTCGATCGATGGTTTAGAACCAGGTAACTATAGTTCTTCAATGACTATAGTTGAGCAGTGCTACAGTTGTTCAGTGTCTACACTTGCTCACTGACTATAGTTGCTGGGTAACTATGGTTGTTCAGTCGCCACAGTTGTTCAATGACTATAGTCGCTCATTGACTATCGTTATCAGTGTACATAGTTTCTGACTGATTTTAGGTGCCAAATACAAATTTCGTGTCGGTGTCGTTTTCAATAACGACCTGCAAATCGTCAGTAAAAGTTCACCAAAGTTTCTACTGACGTCGGAGCCCGAAATGTTATCACCGACTTCGTCGCCTACGTTGCAAAAATCAGTGCCAATTTCTCCATCCGCCATTGAAGTTTTTTGGGAGGTGAATAACTTTTATGCTTTCCGTAAACAAAAAATGCAACCTTACCTTCGAACCGTTGTTGCTTTTTTAGCATCCAGTTACCGAGACGGCATTTTTGGAAGGTTTTATTATTAACTATCGTCGCCTTTACGCCGGGGCGCCTATGAACTTGGCGTCTTATCAAAATGTAAGCAAACAAATTTCTCGCCGTACTCAGCGCGATAACGGGCGCCGCTGGTTAACTTAGACATTTTAGCTAGATCAGTCAACATTTAGTTTCTTTCGTGAATCAGCTACTTGCTCTTTGCTGTAAAAAATGCTCAGACGTTTTCTGTGTGTAGGAAACTGTAATGGGCGGTAATACTCGAGAACACGTCTTAACCCACTTGCTTCCAGCCACTCCGTACGAAATCAAAATGTCAGCGTTCAATTCTGCCGGTAGAAGTCGAATTTCGCAACCTTTGGTGCAAAGCACGCTAAGTAATTTGTTTTGCTGACTATGTTTCGGGAACTTACGGCTCTATTTTTGTTTTTCACTTGTGTGCAGCCGAAGATAATTTTAGTAAGTCTCGGATATTATATTAAAGCTTAAAGGATAATTTTAGCTGTTTAATCCCATGGATTTACATTGAGAAGATCCTTTTTGAATGATTATATTTTTGACTCATTTCAAGCTTTTTGACGACCGAATTTTGTTTTCTATGAATCGTTTTAATCCGTTTTAGCCTCGGACGGCACCCTGCCGCCGTTGACCTTTTTGCCAGCGTTGGTATCCACCGAGACGGCGAAGAAAAACGCATCGATGAGCAAAACTAATCCGTCGGCTAATCAGCCGACCATGTATTTCGGATTGAATCAAGAAACGCTTTTATTAATCGTCGGCGTCGTGTTGGGTTGCATATTAATTTTGACAATCGTCACGATGATATGTTGCCTTATGAAACAAAAGAAAAAGGAGAAAGTCGTCATAGCGAGTAAAAAAACAAGACATGTATTATGGCTAGCTGGATATGTGCTCATACTTTGATATTTACTGATTTAGCATCGAAAGGCAAATTTCGCGACGCATCGAAGCAAATTTACAGAGAACAATCGGTGAAGAACAAAATTGCAAATAATTTAGTAATTTATTATAGTCGACTATAATTTGTGAAATGTGTGCAATTGACAACTGGCTTTGATCGACATTTAGTATTCGCCGACGTCCAACAAGACGTTATTGAAAAACAACAATCTACCTCCTCCTCCATCGGTAACTGGTTACGCCCCTAATGGCCATATCGTAAATTTATATTCGAATCCTTTGGACACCGCTATGGACGAAGGTCAAATGGAATACAATGACCCTACTGAAGAAGTAACGTGATAGGGTTGAAAATTTGTTAGTTATTTTATTGGCAATGTTTGCTTTTTAGCTTACCGGTTCAATAATTGAAGCTGGACTCGTGAACAAAAGTAAATTAGCTTGCCGATCAACGATAATCGTTGAGCAACTATAGATAAACTATAGTCACTAAACGCGAATATTTTTGTTTTTGCAGACAATATCTACAAGAACTATTTGGACGTATCAATGAGCGGTCGATCGAATAGCACAGCATCCCAGCATTCCGACCGCAGCAAATCCAACGGTTCCAACAAGCCGTCGGCTGAGCCGAACAGCCGGTCGCCGTTGCTGATGACGTCGTCGGCGTCGGCGGCTCGCACTGGGTCGGCGTCGACGGCCGTCGACTCGCAATACCTTTGGACTCGTGGATCGAGTCCTCGACCGGGCGAACGCCGCTCATGGAATATTAGCTCGTCGCCGCCGAGTTCGCTGATCGACGCGGTGGACTCGAGAAATTTGTTCGATCCGCCGCCGTCGTCGTCAACTCAGGATAATCATAAACAATTTTATACATTTAAACCCGAACGTTCGCCGCATCACATCGGCGGCAGCCATCAGCCGGCACGTCGACTTGGCGATCAGCAGAAGAAACTTCGACTGTCCGACGGGTATCATTCGGATGCATAATTTTTGTTTATATTTGTATATATCTTGCATTGATCTGATTCGAGACATTTTTGTGTTAACGAAATTTCAATTTTTCTTTTCCATTTTGCTATCGACTATAGTTCACGTTTGAAACGTTTATCGTTCCTTGTGAGGCGATGTTTGTACATTTTTTTCTCGCTTGCCAACTTCGTAGCTATTCACATTTTTTTCTCAAATCGTGTTTGTCTATTTGTTTTTTCTTACTTTCTTCTTCCGTCGTTAATGTTTGTTATTTCGTTTGGTTTTATGTTTTTTGTTAACGATGTTTTTTTGTTTTAAAATTGTATTTTGTTTTACTAGCTTGTTTGACTGTTTTTGTTTTTGCGTTTTGTAAAAGAATGATGCCATGAGTTTGGTTTTCTTTTGTTTTATAACCGAACGTAAAATTTTGTTTTTCAAAGAGTTTAAATTTTTCTTGGAGTTTTATAAAATAAACATTTTTGAGTGAACGCGTAATCTTTAGTCTTTGAACAACAGCTACAACTAATGAACGACCATAGGCCACTGAACAACTATAATCTGTGAGCAACTACGTGCAGACAATGAATGACAAGTGCCAGCGAACCGCTACAGTCACTGATTAATTATAGGCACTGCTCAATTATAGTCAATAAAACAATTATAGTCGTCATTAAACAATTGCTAGCTGGACAACTACGGACACCGGATAACCAAGCAACCAATACAGACACTAATTAACTATAGTAAATGAACAATTATAGTGACTGAGCAACTATAGTCATCGAACACCTCCAACTACAACTACAACATGGAAAACAAATTTTTTAATAAAAAATGAAACAAGGCGACAATAAATAGAGCACCGAAATAAATTAACAAACGAACGAACGATTCTCTGTTTTTAAAAAAGAACTAATCGTATAAACTTTTCTGTTCACTGTACGTACAACGGAAGAGATAATAAAGAACGTAAGAAAAAAACACGAATACTATACCAAATTAAATCAATTTACAGACAGCTTAATTGAATGGCGAGACCCGATTACAAGGTATCAAGGACAAAAAATAGTTTTAAATCTAAGTGAATAAAAAAAGAAGTAAAAATCCAACATTATCACAGCCGACGTTCGACTTAGTTTTATTTGAAAAAACATAGAAGGGGTTCGAGAGGTGAGTTTATTGAACTACAGTTCATATACAACAACTATAGTTCACGTGAGACGATAGTTCAGTGACTGAACGCAAAAAAGTTGGAAGACTCTCAACCGTGGCTACCCCCGTTGCTTATCGTTCGAAGCTGTTTCAATACAGTATCCAACAATTTTCGTCTATCTTTGTCCTTGCCCTTGGCGAATATGCTATTCTTCCGCTTTTCGTTTTCAATCATTTTCTCTAACAGGATTATGACGGTATTCGGATGAACTCGAACATACTTGCTCCGTTCTTGACCGAAATCCGCTAGATAAGTCGACCAGTCCGATGACATAATGAGGTCCAAAAGCTAAACGTACAATAACATGAATCACATCGTGGCAACATAAGGTAATGTTGTCTAATGTTGTAATACTTGTCTTAAGTCGGCGAATGTCATGACTAACGTATCGGCGAAAGTCGTTAACATTGTAGGGTCCTCGAAACCAGGCACCGGGCATTGAGCAGTGAAAACTAAAAAGAAGTCAAATAAACTACGTAAAGCAACAATTACCACTGGCTAAAGCAAAATTTTACGTTCGCATTGTATGACATCCAAGTTGAATTGTTCTAACGCACCAGAGCTAAGCTGTTTGACGTTGGCGTCCAGCAGGAAACCCATCAAACGACTAGACAAATATTTGCACGCTTGCATGCAAATGTGTCGAGCAAGAACGGGCTAAAATAGACAATAAGTGTAAGTGTGACGTCACTAGCTAAAAATATTGGTCAAACTGACAGGGAGATTCGTAAAAGAAATAAAAGTCGATTGAAGGAACGAAATGAGATCCGTGATGTAACCGCTAGCTCGACCGCTACTCTCCGTCAAATCCCACGTGTACTGAGCTAAAACAAGCGATCGCAAGCTCAATAAACAAATTAACGGTATTGATTTTGATTTTGCTTACCATCCTGTAGAATATCATCGACTTTACTTCGCATCGCTTCGTCAATCTTCTGCTCAACTTCGCTTCTGGCATCCTAAAACAATTTTTGAATGTGTGTCTTGCGAATAAAAACAAATTTCTGAGTCGCAATGCAAAACGAAGCCAAGGTTAATTAGGTCAAATTTACTTTGAACATATCTTCTTTCAATCGAGCAACGTGTCCTCCGGATAGTGTAGCTCTGGAAACCATGAAATCATTTTCAACCACCGAAACATCATTGGCACGACAAATTTTTTGTTTTTTACCCGGTTGATTTAGCGATGAACTGTTCTAACGATTCGCAACTTTTTTCTAAGTAACCCATATTGATCGTTATCTGAATTAATTGCACCAATTTCGACGATTGGATTTCATCGACGAGGTATCGTTTCAAATGACCGCTGAACCGTTCGAACAAAACGTTCGTACTTCGTCTAACGGTATCGTCAGTGTCTGTTTGACTAAAAACAAAAATATTGATACAGAAAGCTTTCAATGAACAAAAATAAAATGCTTTCAGTAGTTTCCCCGTCTAACAACGAGTTTCCAGTGATAGTTGCTAAATAACTACAATTGATCAAGGACTACAGTTGAATGCCAAATAAAGTTGAGAACAAAATTAATAAAAGCAAACCTGATGCCAAGATTTTCCATGAACTTCATACATTCGCGAACGTATTCTTTGACTTCCATATAGATTTTCGGTACGAATTCCGAAAACGGAAATCTAATCGGATATTGGTAGTCGCCGTTGGCCGTCATGTGATTTTGTTGATTGTTATCGTCGCTGCTTTTATAAGTAACGATTTTCTGAGCCAACGGAAATCGCTCGTAGACGGCGTGCAATTCGTCTTCGTCCTCGACGACTATTGGCGTATAATTGTCAGTTTTCAAAATATTATCGAATTCGGCGCAGCGTTTATTCATTAAAATTTCGTTATACTGATCGCGGAAATTTTGCAGTACTTTGTATAAAGTTGTAACTTGAAATCCGTATCCCTAAAACAAAAAAATCTCACTTGCTCCGAGCTTAACGTGACAGAAATTGAAAGAAAACTTACTTTCATTGTCAAAGCGAATAAGATGATTTCGTTCTTGATAACTAACATGATATCAGCTTCGGTACATTGACCCTAAATGGCAACAGAAACTTGCTCGATTAAAACAGAGGAAAACTTAATTGCCAGTGACTTTTCTTGCTTACAAAATGATTATTCAATGTTTTTTCAACGTGGGACGCCGCCACTTCCCAAAGCTCGTCTCGATAGGCTCTCGTAACTAAACCGCTAGCAGTGTTCATAATATGGTCTTCCAAAACAAAAAATCTGAAATAAACAAGCATCTATAAAGCTTTAAAATGTTAAAAGCGAGTGACTTCTTTCGAGCAACTATAGCCAATGGACAAGTAAAGACTATTTGTTGAAAAGCTTTCAAACAAGAAACTAATTCGTGCAAGAAATCAGTTTCTTAGCATGGTTATCGCGTTCATTTTAATATATCTCCTTGTCAAGCACACAGTTCATTGATAAGCACTGCGAGCTCCATAGAGGAGAATTTCGTATGGCAAAAGCAAAGTATTTGTAAAGAAATAAAACTTACCCAACAACTTCGTGAAAGTATCGAGAAAACGCTTCCAAATTGTTATACTAAAATAAACAAAACACTGATGAAAATAAAACATTATTATAATGACACTCGCTCAACAGTTTACCCAATCCGTTTTAGTCTTAAGCAGCAGGAAACAGACAAGGAATAAAATGACATTTTTCTCTTGAATTTGTTTAAAAGTACTTACAGTAATTTTTTCGGGCGCTTTGAGCAAAAGTTTAGCTTGTTCTCGACGTTGCTTTCGATAATAGGTGTCGAATGTATCTTTGGCGTTCTACAAAACAAGAAACTGTTCTGTAAAGTTGCTATTGTTAAACAGAAAGTCATTCTTACTAAAACTGTAAAAATAAGGCAACATTTATAAACCGGCTGAAAGTCAACCATGTCCTGAGCACTAAATTCCTAAAATTTTAAAGAAACAGAAATATTATTCGAAAGTAACATTTAGACAGCAGTTTTTTGTTTTATAATTACCTCTTCGTCGATAGATCCGAACGTCTGCTCGAGAGGAGCGTTCGTTAAAGCTTTTTTGTCTCGAGAATTGGCAACGCTTATTCTTCTTTGTTGAACGCGTTTCTTGGGGGATACACCGTCCATCGAATGCATTTGCTTGGCCTATAATTAAATAAATGCTGGGAAAGCGAATAAAACAAAAACGCTGGAGAAGCGAATAGGAAAAATAGATGCTACAAAAGTTCAGAAAATAGCAAATTACGTGTCTCAAAGCGATTTCTCCGATTTTCGCTGTAACTTTGCGAATATTCTCCAAGAAGTCTGTGAATTCGGAGAATGATGATTCTTTTATTTTTTCTCGATACTGTTCGATGTTGTCTTTCATTTTTTGAGCAAATCTATAACGTTCGACTCGAGGCAAATACGTGTGTTCCAATTGTTCCAAGGTTTTCAAAGCCGGATAGTATCTGTAAAAAACCAAATATGGTTCCAAATTGTCAGTCAGTAAAATATCTGCATTTCATTGATCTAACTAAAAGGCTTTAGAAAACGAAATAAATGTCATTAAAATCGTTGTCGGGCAATAAGAATGCCGATAAACGACAGTTTATAAAAGTAGCTATCTAGTTCACTCGCCAGTGCGCACTTTTTGTTTTCCATTTGCTCTTGCAATCGACTGTACTTTTCGAACACCGGAAGACACAGCGAAACACTGTCGACGGCGGAAGCGATATTTTTCTGACTTTTACGCAGTTTCACGATTTCCCGAGCTTTTTCCATTAGAAATTTACTGTTTTCTTTCAGATATTTATCGATTTCGATTATATCCTGTTTTATGTTTCGACATTGAGTTTTCAAATCTAACAATTCGTGAACGGCGTCGACGAATCCGTGATAATGATAATTGCATAATTTTTCGATATCTTTATCGTAATGACGAATTTTCTTATCCAAAGCGCGTAGAAATTTATGCGCGTCGCCGCCGTCGTAGATAGCTCTACAGAAAAACAAAACAGAGGCGTTAAAAACGAAAGAAGCATTGAAAAACAAAAAATTTTCTCTCAAAAAACCTCAAAACTAATCCGATGCTTCCGGAATCAGACGTTTCTAATTCGTAAAGGAAAATCTCTTGTTCCGGGCTAACGTCGGACGATTTCTGCGAACTAGAGCCGGTGTCGCTGCTGGCCAATTGAAGATTATCGACGGCGTTCGTTTTCAACATCTTAATCGATTCTGAAATTCTAGAAATTCATTCGTCGGCACATTTTTTTAGAATTTTGTATAGATACTATGCAAATTAGAAGGAGTCGCTCGCAGAAATTTCAAAAGTATGGTCGATTTGTGATAAGTGGAAAAGAACCTGCTCATTAGAAATGGGTTCCTTAAAAATGGGCCCCTTAAACACATGTTTATCAGCTTACGATTTGTTGGAACTAGACGTACAGAATTGAGATAGTGATAGTTGCTTAAAAGAACATTTTTTGGTCACACGCAATTATCGTCTTTTCGCCAAATAGTGAGAACGAGGAGATTGCTTTGTTTAAAACATCTTTGGAAGAAAAATAAGAGTCAGAAGCGAGACTATGTACCATTAGGGACGCTTCTTTATAACATTATAATGTGACCTGGCAAGCGATTTTTACAGCTTTCAACAACGCTTTTTCTATCTGAAACTGTAAACTTCAGACAAAAGGCATACAAAAGGAAGGGGAACGCGCATTTTCATCAAATCAGTCGTCGCAATTGAAAATACGACTGTTCGACTAAAATTACATAACAAACGATAATGATTTGCAAATGATAACAGATATGACATTGTGCGAGCATGTATTTGTCTATAAATTGTTCGTCTTCGCTTATTTCGCGTTCATCTTGAGTTAATCGATAATCCATTCAAATAAAACAAATTTCGTGCCATAAAAACCGAACAGGCTAACTTTATTGAAATAAATAATTTTTTATACATTTTCTTGTAATTTTTTCAAAACTGTAATGCATGCAGTAATAAAAGCAAAAAATTTGCATGCGACAAGTTGAGTTTTGTTTTTTCGACCCGCGAAACAAACCTCGCGCATTTTCGTATAGTTTTTCAGTAATTTGCATGTATTTGCGAAACACAAAGGCTATTTGCCGAACGTCGGGGGAAAAATTGTATTTGTTTGTCTTTCGAATGTATATAATGCGCGTTTTCAGTACTCTAGTTTGTTGGTCGTACATAAAATTTGTTTTGCCGGATGCCTGTTGATTTGTTTGTGATCTGTTGTGACAAGTCATATCACAGCCAATCAGCAGGTATGCTGCTTGCAACTACAACTACAACTACTGCTTTGTCTTCTACTTTTTGCTGAAAAATTTGTTTTTTTATACTCACAATTTTTCAAAACTGTCTACAGTAGGCCTCTGCGGATGTACAATGCTGATAAGAGTCGTTGCACATTCCGTATAGGTCGATTGTCGACGACTTATTACATCTGGTTAGATTTCGACCAACAATGAAGAAGTTTATTCTATAATGTTGCTGCCAATCTAGTTATGTTGCAAACGGAATACAGACTAGATTGGCAAATTTAGCACGATTTTATGGTTTTTCTTATCGTCGAGTAGAACCGGACAAAATTCAGGGCACTCGAGTCTAGGTTTTTGTCAATGACTGATTTACTGTTCATTGGCACTACCTAGACCCGCGTTTGCTGTTTTTATTCTGCAACTCACAAGTTAAGCAAAGTAAGCAACAAATTTTATTAGTATATCGTTTTGCACAGACTACTATTAATTAACATAAAACTGTTGGCTAGATTTTAAATTTCGAATACTCATATGGACACTGCCTGAAGTGTCATGTTTCAAAATGTCTGTCGTGTATCTGACTGTCTAGTCCTAATAGAAAACAAAATATAGTTAAGTCTGTTTCAACAACGATGTCTGATTGTCAATGGTTCACTGTTAAAAACAACTGTTCAATTTCAAACTAAAAAGCATCGGCTTGTTGTTCAGCGGATCAAAATTTTAAAAACACAATCTCTTTCGACTCTTCAATGGCAATGTCAAGTTTCCTTTTCTCCATACTTTTTTCTTTAAGTGGTGATTTTATTGAATTTTTGAATTTCTAAAGCAGCAGAACAGCTCACATAGGCATCGATATCTCAACAAATTTTGCTATTACCTGAGCTAAGGTATCGCCAGGAGTTTTGTATACAACAAATACAGCTACAATTGGTAGAGGAATAATCGATGCAACTGCAATCGCCCAACCCATGAGTATCGCCCATTCTGGATAAATGTATGAACCATATGTGACATCTTGATACCCAATCAGTACAAAGAGAAGCATGATCTAATACGAAAACATGCTAAAAAGACTTCCACGTTACGAATCGCAAAAAATCTCACGAAGAGAAGAACTGGCGCCACAACCCACCAGGTAACTTTGAAAAACCAACCCGGCAATCTTTGAGTCATTTCTTCATAATTTTTGCTCAATGTGTTAGCTCCTTGAAGAAAAGAATGGTCGGCATATTTCGTAAAATGAGTAATGTTAGAAACATACCGTAAAACCAAACGCAAGCGATACATTCGAAAAAAGCCAAAAATAGCAACGAAACTCCGGTTGCATAGAAATTCAGCAATTCAAACACATAAATGCCACCCTAAAATTTAATGACATCTAGTTTCCTGTTTGTCATGTCAAAGGATAAGCCACATTGGTACACAGTACAGCTTACATTGGTCACCAAAGGTAATCCACAAATGAATGAAAACAGAACCAAAAAGAATACGTAAAATTCTCTTCTCATATATCGCTGAATTAAACCGCCATATGCATCTTCAACTGTAGTAACTATTGTTTCGAATGTGGAAAACTAAAAAAACAAAATTCTGCTTTGATTAGTCTGCTTTAGTTGCTAAATTTGCAGCCGTTTTGCAATTCCAAAACCTTTTCAACTTGCAACCAATATCATCAATGGGCGGTATTTAGCTAACCTGACTATCAATTCCAATTAGAATTAGCATGAGGAAGAATATTATCGAGAAAAATTGCGATCCAGGTAGCTCGACAAATCCAGCAGGATAAACGATGAACACCAGGCCAGGTCCTGAAAGGACTTTGCGACGTTTGTAATGCAAAAATATTGGCAATCTTTAGTACCTGAATCGACTACTGAATCCACTGGCGCTCCTTGCTTTTGAGCAATATACCCAAGCACGGAAAAAACTATGAATCCGGATATGAGGCTAGTAGCCGTATTCACAACAGTGACTACAATGCAATCTCTAAAAAGACAGAAGTAATCAGAAATAAAAGCAAGAATTAGATTTCACAGACATTTGCATCTCAAACAATATTTTGAAATGGAAAATGACTGTGAATCCGATTGAATCTTTTTACGGTATGAGCCGATTTTGAAACTTGTTGTAACTTGCGAATGCAATTAACGAACCAAAAGCGATTCCTATCGAGTTAAAGTTTTGTATAGCTGCATTTACCCAAACCTGTAATCGAAATTCGATTTTCCTGCTAAACTTCACAATAAGTAAGGTCGCAGTGTTACTTGGACATCGAGGAGCAGCTCCCATTTTGGTGTCACGAAGAACTCCACTCCTGTATCGGCGCCAGGCAGAGTTAAACCCCAAACGAGTAATGTAAGAAAAATCAAGTAAGGAAATAAAGCTGTGAAATATGTGATTTTGCCAGTAAACTTTATGCCTTTGAACAATGCTAAATAGACCAACGTCCAGGCGATGAATAAACACCCTGTTAATGGCCAGTTCATTCCACCCAGGTCCTGTATGCCTTCCGTCCTTTTCAAAACATAGTTGCTAAAACAAGACAGCCTTTACAGTCTTTGTTCAGTTTCGTCTTACGTCAGCATCTACATGTATTCTAGCCATACTGCAAACAAGTCATGGCTAGCATCTTTTTGAGCTACTTTTAATACTAACTTAAAAAATTCTTCTGATGGTGTTGTGCTTATATTTGGTGCTGGTGGATATGTATAGTTGTCCCAGCATAGTGGCGTGTTCCACCAATTACCGCAATAGCTCCAGGGCAAATAGGTCGGAATGGATATCACCGATATGTACAGATAGTAAAGGCACCACGCTAGCACCACATTGTAGTAGGCGCAGAAGAAAAACACCATGATCACGATACCGTAACCCGTGCCGTGAAACACCGGACATATTTCCGGAATCGCCCTTAGGGGACCTTCCCTACTGTACTGTCCAACAATTGTTTCCATGACGAACAGCGGAATGCCGATCAAAATAAGTGTGATGAAAAAAGGGATAAGGAAAGCTCCTAAAAATGTTGCATTTTTTGCTCGAGATAATGTAATAGAGGTCACATTTTAAGAATAACATTTTTTTAAATTGTACCTCCACCACTTTCATAACATAAATACGGAAAACGCCAAACATTTCCTTAATCGATAAACCAAATATTTACAAACGGTTGAAAAATCACACGGATTTCAATGATTACCCAATCCGACAGCAAATCCTATTGATGTTACAACGAAATCAAACTTGGATGACCAAGTTTGTCTCTCGAGCACAACTTTGTCTGGCGCCATGTTTTATTATGAACTAAGTGAAGACAAAGTGTGCTTGCGTTTATTTTTCATTATAAATACAAAAGCAAATGTTGCTGAACAAATATAAAGAATGATTATTGTTTCTTTTTTCACACTGAGTGTGACAACATTCACGTCGACAGTGCAGCTAAAGAAAACTCAGATTAAAAACATAGATTGCAGCCGTATTCTATTGGTGATTGAGCTCTACAGCCAAAACACTGAATTTTTTTAAATGTAAAACAAATTTATAACACGAGATAGTGTGAATTTATTAGAAAACGAGTTAATTGTTGTTTATTACTAGAAAATGGCGAAATAGTTGTCATTGAATCAAGATTTCTATCACATCCAAACTTTATGTCCAAACGGCGAACTTTGCATGACACCAGCACAGTCTTTGAAGAATTCATTGTCGAAACAGTTACTCCTATATAGATAAAAATACAAAATGTCCCGTTGGATGGCGATCATTGGTTTGGCACGGCTAAGGAGTACTATACCTGCATTTCACTCCACCCTGAGGATCATCTAATCGCAATTTTTGACAGAGATCGCAAACTTTATCCAACAATGAATGAAGCGGTTCGTTTCGATGAACAGCACATTTTCTTTTACTAAACGTCGAATACTGGTGTGTATTTTGTACGTAAAGAGCCGCGACGATGAGAATTCCGAGCAAAATTATCGAACGAGTCATGATTTCTGAAACAAATTTCAAGCTGTAATTGATGAAAGTGAATCGAATTTCTTGCTCATAAGTTTCTCGTAAACCCCCTAGCGCCAACTTTGCAAGCAGCACTTTGAAATATATTGACACAAAATTTATTTGACCCAGTATGTTTCGAATATTTTGATAAGCTATTGGGGAATTTTTGAAATTTCTGCCTTTATACAGAAAGCATTGCTCGGCTATAATGATATTTACATTTTTAATCGAGAAACCTTTTAGTAAATTAATTAATTATGCAAGCAAAAATATTATTGCAAAAACCCACTTTATAGTCAGAGAAAACACAAAATTTGTGCAGGGGGAGTTATATGCATTCATTTTAATTACCTTAAATGAATATTGCGGCGAAATTAATGGCGAGAAAATATTTTCAAAAAAATCAAACAAAATATCGACCTCTTGCTAGTGGGTTTTAAGGAAAGTTCGAAACGACAGCTCGGCTCATCGAAATTCCCATTCACTCATTCATTGTTCAATTTGATTGAACTTTTTTTCTAATTTTCCAATTTGTTTCTCAAAGTTTGGCATTAGACGTTTGACGTAAAAGTGCCTCCTTCACTCGAACAGCAAACACTATGTCCTCATTAGTGGGTGACAATCAAAAACGCAAAGGGTCCAAACGAAATTTACAAATTTGAAAGCATGAAGTTTTCAAAATGCACGCACTTAGTAATGTTTTCAATAAAATCACAAGATGACAAATGAAGTGACATTTTTTTTATAAATTTTATAAACCTATGCACCAAACCAACTTGAAGAACTACAGTTTGCTATTTGAATCCTGATAACTCGATAAACAAGCTAATTTTATACATTATTCTCCCAACTACGTTCTGTTATTTTTGTCAATTCAGATTGCAAAAGTTCACTTTTTGTTTTTACCTGGCTTCTTATTGTTAATTTTTATGAGTTAGTTTGTTGATATCGTACAGAGTAAGAAGAATGTGTTTGCTAAAAAACAGTCCAGCAACAACAGATTATGAGCAATAAATTAATACAAACTTAAAATTTTGATTATAGGGTATACTGTACTGTACATACAACATAAAACTACGTTTTTATCGCTTGAGCTGCTTCGATGTCTTGCTTTTCGAGAAACTTTTTGCAACATCGATGAACGACCGCCGTTCCAAGACTATCGCTGTGCACATTCGTTAACGTTCGAAAGCGATCTCTGAAAATTAACAGAATTATTATATGATTACATGAGAGTAAAAAAGAGCTCAAAAAATAGCATGACTTACAAAAACCAGCCAGCCGGAATAATCAAAATGAACCATTTTGTCGGCAATCCAACTGCCGTCAAAGTCGTGATCATGGTAACGATTCCAGTTTGCGGAATGGGAGCGGCTCCGATGCTTGCTAACGTAGCTGTCAAACTGAAATTGCGTTCAATTATAGCTTCATGCACACATTTAGTCGAAACATTCATTACCTTATTAATATGATTTTTCCGACCGTCAACGGATGTCCGATTGTTTGAGCGATGTATATAGCTGCAACTGCTTCGTACAGCGCTGTACCATCCATATTTACGGTGGCACCCAATGGTAGCACGAAACGAGTTACTCGACGGTCGATTTGATTGTTTCTTCGCAACATTTTATCGTAAGAGGTAATGTAGCAGTGCTGAAAACAGAAACAAGAAAGGACCTCAAAACTGACTGCAAATAAGGTCAAAAGTTTGTGAAATAAAATTTCAGCTCACCTCGACGATGTTCCAAGTGCAGTTAATAACGCTGGAAGCATGTTGTAAGCAAATTTGTACGGATTTCTTCTCGCAAAAACAAATGTTATCAAAGGCAGAACCCGAAACCGTGAATAGCCAGTTCAGTCATGACCGTGAGAACATAGCCGGTTAATCGGTACAATTCGTTAGCAGGATCTTCCATTTGTACGATTTGGGATGTAGTCATAAATAAAATGCCAACTGGCGCGGCCCTGAGAGAAAATAAAGAAAAGCAAGCAGGTTCATCTAAAGCATAGAAAAACTAATAAACAGCACTGTCTGACCACACAACGAGCGAAATCATCTTCATCATGGCTGCCTCTAAAGATTTAAAAAAATTTCTTAACGAAACGCCTTCTTCTTTCAAATGACTAATCACAACGCCGAAAACAATGGAAAATATGATCAGGCCAATTACATTCGAACCACGTCGCAAACTCGTCTCAAATGATTCGGTTAAACCTTCTTTATCAGCTAAAAAAAACGCGAAAAACACACTATATATTTCATTTTCTTGGATATAGTTTGCTTCTATTGTACTTTCATTGAATCTCTCGCAATTTCAGCTGGAATTTTGAATGATTTGTTCTTGCCGTCTACGATTGTTTTATTCGCGTAAAAAAGGCACGTTTTAGCCTGAAAGAGAAATCTACCGAGTTCGTAATGAAAGGAGCTAACAATGTTGCAAATAAAAACAAACTTTAGCACTGGATAACAAATTTACTTACACAGCTTGTACAGGCTTCGATTAAGTTACCTGGAAACAAATTCCTGAAACCAAAGCTGTAGCTGTTAATCTGATTTAACAAGTTGTTGCAATGAAGTCGACTGTGTTTACCTGATTAGATCCAAAATCGTGTCGGCTGTTCTCGACAGGCACGGATATTCAAATTCGTTCTCATCTGGCTGCCATCCTTCGGACCATTTACCAGGACGAATTAGCAAAACTAACACAATGCCTTCCGTCAAAGCCAGCAAAGTTGTCGACATAAAGTACAGCATCGTGAAAGAACCCAATCGTCCTGCCGTTCTGGTGTTCAGCTGTGCTAGACTGCTGACGATTCTGCTGATGAGCAAGGGTAAAATGACCATTTTCAACATTCGCATGAAAAGTTAGCCAGGAAATTTCAAATACATCAACTGTCGACGAGTCATGATCGGTTTGTCGCCCTTTTCTCCGGACGCTCTGATCGCCAGACTCCAAACCCCAAAGACTACTGATAGAATAGTCAACAATAAAAGCACCGTATCTTTGCTGATTCGACATCTTTCGCAGCAATTCGTCGATTCTTTGGCTTCGTCGTTCGTGTTACCGGTTTTCGAACATGTCGTTTGCGATTTTTGATCGTTTTCGTTGTTGCGATCTGTCATTTGACTTGCTGCTAAACGAAATGCAGTTTAGAGACATGAAAATGTTTATTACACACTATATTACTATTATTCTTCGGCGGAGGTGAAAAATTGGACTTCTTCTTTGGCTGGACGTTGTTCATCGTTAAGAGTTTTGTTGATTTTAAATTTGTTTTTAAAAACAACGACGTTGACTGCAACTGGGGAAGATCATATGCAAAACTATGCATTTTTGTTGTGTTACACAAATGTCTTGTAACGAAAAGAGAGCAAGTTGAACATGCATGTCTGTAACATTTACCGTCAACAATAATAATTAGAAAAAGTGGGCTTTTGTTATCAATTTTACTAAAAAAAAACAGGAAAAATGCAAAATTTACAATGTTACAACAAATAAGGAATTATAATTGTAGTTTTAACTTATTCATGAAAGCCAAGATTAGTAACAAAAGTAATATGATTAAAATGTAGCTTTAACAAAGGAATGGAAGAGTCAATGAGACTTAAAGCGCCGCCCTTTTTTGCTAACACACATCAAATGACATAAAAAGACCATTTGGAAATCAAACCTGGTGTCACTAGCCTTGATGGCGCTTGGTATGGTTCAAATTGCAATCACCTGCCAAAAAAATTTATGTTTTTGACATGGCCAACATTCAAAAATGGATAATTAATTATGCGTGTGTGTGCTGCGCCTTCCTTTGTGTCCGAAGAATTGTTGCTGCTACAAGTCATACAATTAACAGATCTGGTCTGAGATCACTGCAGTCTTTTATTAAAAGCTATAGATGTTTGTTTATTGGGATTGAAGCTAATTGCGTGTTCCGTTCCAAAGAAATCATTTGACAAATTTTTTTATTTCGTAAATTTCAACAATTAATCAAAAGTAACTTCAAAAAAATAATGCAAGAGACCATAAACAACAAAAAAACAGCGCAAACAAAAGCCAAACAATATTAACGCGCAAAAAGTGATCAAACGAAAGTTCAGTTTAAATCATATACTACTTCCATAATTCACCGTAAATCATTAAACGAAGAAAATAACAATTATGCCACAGTATCACAAAAAGCTCGGCATGTAAAAACTACACACTCAATTCTTGCATTTCGAATGAAATTCGACACATTCCAGCGGGGCGACCATTTCGGAGAATTATCGCAAAACTGAAGCAAAAGCAGCTACATAAAAGCCGATCAAATTGCAAAAAAACGCGAAAAGCAGTTGACCAGCGACGCTGTTGGTAGTTTTTTGGAAATACAGTAGTAAGAATTTGTATCCATCTGTTCCTCAGTTAGGCAATTTATCACACTCGTTACTTACGCAGTGGCCATCCTTACAGTAAAAGCAAAAGTGAGACTAGGCATTAGTACGAGAGGAGAGGAAGAAAAATGCGTCAGAAAACAAATTTCTGGTAATGACCTTTGCTCTGCGTGAACAAAGAACAGATAAAACGATTGACAAAAAGTACAGGTGGAACGCTCGACCAACGGTCAGATGAGACAGATGATCGACGAAAGGACAATCGTAAAGCTGTAGCAATGGTGAGTAAAATTAGAATCTGCAATTATAGATCAATTTCCAGACATTCTACATGCAAATTTAACTATCTATACTTTCATTGAACAAACATGTAAAACTTTTTATGAGTAACCTTGTAGGTTTACTTTGCTGATGAATAAGCAAGCCAATCGCCCTCGATGCATAGTTCTGTATACCTCACTAGATAAATAAGAGTAGAAACGTTGGATGCTTGTGTAGAAAGGGCTTGTTACAAGAATTGAATGAAACCGCCCGATAATGAGTCGCATCATACGCGCTTACGAAGCTAGCTTCGACGATAATGTGCCCAATTATCAAATTTGCTGCGGCGGCATTCACGTCAAGTCGGCATCGCTGACAATCGGACTAACTGAAATTTTGTGGTCAGTAGTGGCGATGGCATTGTCGACAATGTGTTTCGTAATGCTTCCAACAAATACGACTCAATCTCATCAGATTTTTGTCGGTATATTGTCCGGCGAACTTGTTCTGGAATTTTTTGGTCTGATCATGGGCGGAATTTTGATATTTAGTATCAAAAAACGAAGAGTGGCTTTGATGACCTTTCATCTGGCCTGGCAGGGCGTAGCAATCCTGCTAACGCTAGCAGCCATAGCTGCTACATTATATTCGATTTGTGCCCAAGTATACATCATAGCAGGCATATCGGGCGAAGAAGCCAACGGCGAAAAATTGCCCGATGGAGTGGTCATCGCCTTAGGCGTTATTCTTAGTGCAACATTCGCGTTCATGGTAATTTTACAAATATGGTTCTTAATTACGGTTTATTACTGTAGAGAATATTATAAAGATAAACTTAAATACAAAAGCGTCTGTAATGTATCTTATACTTTTGTAACTGAATCGTGATAGAAGCGCGGTAAATAAAACTAAAAAATCGTATTAGCCAGTGTGGAACCGAGAACCCCCAAATGTCTCTACTCATGACAAGCCAATTACTAAACGCTCGTAAAATCGGTTCACTTTGTATACATACAGTTTTGTGTTCGGTTTGCTAATCCAAATATTTTTATTCAAAATATCAATTCAACAAATAACAAAAAACAAAATATATTAGTGCATGATTTGTTTTTCTTTCAACTTTCGTCGACGTCTTCTTCATCGTCTTTATCTTCTTTACTATTAGTTTTAAATAATTTAGTCGATCGTTCGTCGACTTGCCTTCTAGTTTCCTCTGTGCCGTGTCTTGTTTCGAATTCCATCCATTTCTTGTAAAACGATTTCAATTTATGAACGGGTAATTTCAACGAAGTGACTCTCTCGAATAACACCCTAAAAAGGAAAGTGTCTCATTATTGTTTCATCTTAGATGCACGAAAGCAAAGAATCTGTCTGGGCATTCAACTCACCTAGCTTCGTCAGCGTTTCTATGTTTACACGTCATATCGATGTAAACGGACCAAATATCGGTTCGCTTCGGGTACTCATTGAGTAAGTTTTCGAACAGTGTTCGTCCGCGTTCGGAATCGGCGTATTTGAATTCCATTTGAGCGAAACGCGAAACGATGTCGATTTGTTGATGTTCGGGCAGTGATTTCATCGAACGTTGCATGATTTCTCGACTTTTATCTTCCCGCGCGGGATGCGACGAATAGAAATGTTCGCCAGCTAAAATCCACACGTCGAACTCGCATTTGAATTTTTTAATCATTTCGTCAAGTAAATCGTCCGCTTCCTAAATTGAAAAACAAATATCTACCGGAATTCTCAGATAAAATCAGAACAATTTTATACTTTGGTTTTATTCGAACGTTCAAAAATCTTCAACATTTGTCGATAAACTTTCAACGGTTCGCAAACTTGTTTGGCACGTTCGAAAATTTCGTGCAATGAATCTTTTGTGCCGTAGGCGTTTTCCATATTCAGCATCGCCGTCCAAACGTTGAATTTTTCGTTTTCTTCCCTGTAAGTTGTACTGGCCATTAGTTTACCGAGTAAAATAGGTGTTCGTGTATACAAATATAATCAGTGACAGCTATAGTAACTAAAACTGCAGTCATTCGACAATTACGCATTTAGAGAACACAAAGTTTCGATTCACAAAAGTACCTCATAGATATCGTTTTCAATGCTCTTTCGGCGACGGCTCGCGCTTTGGAAATTTCCGCCGTTTGCAAATACATCGCCATATAGCGTAACCAAAGTAGCGACGAATCCGGCGACCCCATCAGCAACCGATCGAAATCCTCGGCAGTGTCCAAATTCCTGTCGGGGTCCAACAAATTTAATTCTTTCTAAAACAGATAATAAACGTCTTGAACGTCTTGAAAAGCAAAAAAACACGTTTCCGTCCGACTATCCTTTAAAGAAAAAACCCGTCAAGCAACTAAACGCTTATGAAAAAGTGGTCGCAAAGAGTCAATAAGCGACCTGGCGACGATAAATAATTAACAAAACAAATTTTCGATAAAAATCCACTTAAAAGTGTGTCAAACGTTTAACAATAACAACCGAACAAACTAAGTCGAACGTTTTTACCTGAATCAATCGTTGTTCTTCGACTTTTTCTCGTTCGAATTTTCCTTTAACTTGTCTTCGTTTCGGTTTATCGTCGTCGATTTTAATTTCATCTTTTAGGAAACTGATTTTTTCCTCGTCGAGCGTCGACGACGATGGTTTTTCCTCGTCGTCATCGTTGTCGGATTGGTTACACTCGCTTTTAATCGACACCTCTTTCATTTCTAAACCAACTTCCATTAAATTTTTCATAGAAAACCTATCCGGCGTCCAATTGAATCCGGCGTCCACTTTCAGTCGAGGTAAAAACAAATTTTCCTCGCTCGTCGTCGACGATCGAGGCAATTTTTCGATCGACGACGATTTCTTCTTCGGACGCTTTTTACGACTATCCAGACCGGAATCCGGATCGGATATTGAACTAACTGCGCTGGTTTCAGTTTCGCGCCGTCGTCGGCGCTTGGAACCGACACCGATGACGTCACTGTCCATTAACGAACTTCGTTTTCGTCGTTCTTCTTTCGACGTCAACAACGATAGATACAAACGCTTTTCCTTCGGTTGCACGGAAACTATAAGCGCCGAAAAAACTTGACCTTTCGTGAAATGATCTTCAGGTTTTTTTAAAATTTCAACGTCCGACGACAGCTGGGACCTGGCGATGAATCCTTTCCATTCAGGCGTCAATTCGACGTGCATAGTGTCGTTTTTAAAATGATCGACGAATACGAAAATTCGATCGCCTTTTTGGTACGATTGCGGGTAGTAGACGACGGATTTTTTGTTGCTAGTTGCTTCAATCTTCGTTCTTTTCATCGTACATTCGGCGGCGCGTACGCCGTCGGAGCACTTTAGGAATCCAATAACTTTCACTCTCACCGAACGCTGCGGTAGCCATTGGTCCAATGGCGACTGACCATCGATGAACGAGTCGGACAATTCGCTGATATGGACGCGGGCCCTTTGATTTTCTTTTATGTAAACGTCGACGTAAAAGTTGTCCACTTTCAACACGTATCCGTCGTAGATCGTGCCGATTTGCACCAGAACCCATTTTTGCAACGGAGCGGCATCGATGAGTTGTTGGCCAGGTTCGATTTTTTGTTTTCCAATCTTGGAACCGTACTTCTTTTCGTTTTTAACATTAGAAATGAATATCCTGCCGTCGCAATGCTCTTTGACGATGACCGACGGGCGATCGCCAATTTTGTAACTATCGTACTCAAACGAATCGTTATAGTGAAGCCGTGCGGGCATGTAAGCTAAAGCGCCGGAGGCGTGCATTTCCAGAGAAACAAGTACGAAGTCCTTTTTCACTAGTAAAACCGTCGCTGTCAATCGTTGTCCAACTTTAGCTTCCGTGCGTTTATCGTCGGCGGCCGAGGCGAGATTTTTCAATTTTTTCAAAATATCAGGCAATAATGACAATTCAAGGCAAACGTCTTTCAAATCGACAAATAAAACGAATGCTTCGACTTTGTCGTCTTCTTTGTAATGTTCCACAGATTTGCCCAAATGTTCGACGGTCACGACGCCTAAAGCGAATTAGTAAGTGACTTTTTTGTTCAGATTGCAATTTAAAGTTGATGAACAACTGTCGTCAATTGAACAACTATAGACACTGAAAACATATCAAAATTGAACAACTATAGGGACTGAACGAACAAATACGGTGATTTAACCTATTCGCTTGCCTTTCAGTCCGTTTTGCAACGTGCAAATTAATCCGACTGGCGTTACTTTTGTAACGACACATTTAACAATTTTTCCGACCTTAATATCGATGGCCATCGACGAAAGCTCGTGATTTTTCGATGCAACGGCGCCGGCTACGATTTTTCGATGTTCGACGAAATACGCCTTCATTAATTTTATACTCAATTTCGTTCCGTCAAGCAGGCAAACGTGCAATTTCAGCGTTAACCGAAATCGCTGTTTCTCGGTGTCGACTTGATTGATTCGACCGACGACGGTCTGTCCGACTTGCAATTTATGATCCGAAGCGTCGGCGTTGAAGAAAGTAGCCAACGCGTGCAACAGGCCTCCGGGCAAATCGACGAAATATCCCAAACCTTCGTGGATTTTCGAAACGACGCCGACGACGAAATTTCCTTCTTCCAACTGATCGAACGATTCAGGATTCGTTTTGTCAATCACCGACTAAAACAAAAAAACAAAAATGCAACTATAGCTTACAGGCAACTATCGGTCATATTTTTTTGAACTGTAGTCACGAGCTACTATAGTTCACACGCAACTATACATTGTTCGAGTAACAAGCCTTTACTTGAACAACAGCCGGTTTCGCTGACAAAGTCACCACTGCCCCTTTCGAAAACACGACGCATGGACTGATGACGTCACCTGCTGTAAACGTCGCCGCGAGTAAATCCAAATCGGATACGCTGTCGGACAGATGGTACGACGGTATGAAGCCGCGAAAACTAAAATCATCGCCGTACACGACGTTCAACCCAGCCGACGTGACATCCACGACTTTCGCCTCGAAATGGCCAGCGACGTCCGACGTCGAGGACATAGTTCGCCGTCGGTCCACTTGGATCAGATTCGCAGGCGCCAACGCCATTCGCCGATGCGCAGGGTCGACCGAGGTGATTTTCACACGAACGACTTGTCCGACGTGAAAACATTGTTCAGGATCGTCGACGATGCCCGACGATTCCAATTCGCTTCGATGCAGCCAACCTTTGACGTTATTGTAAAAAGAAACTAATAATCCGTTGGACGTTACGTGAACGACGGTTCCGTCGCAAACGGTATCGGTCAACGACGAATCGTAAGAAGCGACGATCGGCAATTGAGATTTCACGATGGATTTCTTCGCTGTCAAAATCAATCGATGTCGATCGGCATCGCCATACAAGACGCGAACCTAAAATCATCAATGCAACTACAGTTCACATTCAACTGTAGTTCGCTCATAGACAGGTATAGTACAAAATAAATGTACCTTTAAACTCTGATCAGGCACGAATTTTGCTTCTAAATCAACTAGGGGCATGTCGGCGCTGTGAACGACCGGTATCAACCCGTTCAAACTTTCGCAGACTTTCACGAATATGCCCGACGGCGTCGTTCGTTGAACTACCGCTTTGATCAACGCTCCCGGCGTGGCCGTTTCGACACTGACTATCGGCTGATTTATTCTCGATTTTTTATTCGTCGCGTATAAAAGACGATTCATCATAGACATGCCGGTGATTCGCAGGTCGTACGGCGTCGTCGAACCGCCGACGTATTTTGTTTTAATCGCGTCCACGTTGTTGTCGCATTGGAGCTCGGTCGGCGGTACGAAGGCGACGATATCGGGGTCGTTTTCGATTTCGAAATAAACTCCATTCTTGGCGCCAACAGACTTCACGACGCCTCGGATCTTCTCGCCGATCAGCGATTCGGCGAAACTCGTCCGATTGTCGACGTTCGAGCTGTCGAATAGGAAAGTTTGACAACTGAACCCGATCATGTTGGCGTGCGGCGTTTGAAAAGTAACGATGCACGTCGTTTCGGTGCCGTTTTCGAATTCATTCATACTGTCGAATCGTTCACTCAATTTCGATTTGGACACGAACCCTACGAGACGTTCGTCGAATTTCACGTACAGTCCCTGAGGTACGACTTTGTCGATCAGGCCTTTCATGACGACACCCGGTATTAGTTGATCGCGAGGCGGGACCGTGGATAGACAGTGAGATTCTTTGCTCGTTAGTTGAACTAATCGGTTGTCGGCTTTCGATGATTCGGACACCGTGCACAACATGACTTGGCCTATAGTCGCTTTCGACGGTTCGACGTGACATCGAGCGAAAGGCAAAAAGCCGAAAGTCGTCTTCGATCCCATATCCATTTGGAAGCCTTTATCTTCGATACTTTTAATGGAAGCCATAACTACCTGGATAAACACAAATTCTGTTGTCTAAAACGGTTTGAGCAATAAACATCATTTCTAGAAGCAAATTAAATGAATGTCAACTGTCTTTTAGGCTATCCCACGACATGAATCTCATTTTATACACTGAAAAATAAAAATGACAACAATTAAGCTGTTTTTTTGGCTCGAATTACCTGTCCGATTTGCATTTTATTCAGAAGCATATTTGCGTTGACTTCTTGAGGATCGGTAGTACCCACGACGACTTGGCCCTTTAGGGATTTCGCCGTCGGCGCTGTTTTCATCGATACAACTTTGATAACGAGCATTTGACCTTTGGCGAACATTTTCTCGAGTTTCGGTACTTGGTCGTGTTGTTTTTGCGCCTCTAAACGTTTTAGACAGTCCAGCAAAATGCTCGAAATCGAGGTTATCGGTACGACGGCTTGCAAGCCGTCGATTAATTCTAAACGAATTTCCGATTCACCGCAGGATTTCACGCAGCCCAGCGCGAGTAAATTGTTGGTCACAGCCTGCAAAATAGCAAACAAAGACACTTCAAAGATGAGATTTCGAGCAAAATTATGTTATTAACGAGTTTTGTTCTACTTTTAAACTCAAGCGAGTCGTCCAAACGAGATCGTATTTGCTTTTGATGAATTTTTTCGCGTCGTTTTTCGCTTTTTCTCGTTGTTCATCGTTGTTTTCGTTGTTCAGTTTTCTTTTGCCGCCGCTTTTCTTTTTGCCGGCGTCAGATTTAACGACGCCTCCACGCGGAAAATCAACGTCCATCGAACTATTTTTTGCTTCCTAAAACGAATTTTAGACCGTTTTCGCGATTCGATATAAATTTTCGAAATACTGTTATAGTTTTGGCCAAAAGTACTTTTTTTGTTTCATTTTTCAAATTCAGATTCACGTTGGATATTTTTTACAATATAAAAACCGTCAAAATGTCAGTCAGTGAAGAAAATTTGCTTGCTAAGGATTTTGCTCGCTAAAATAATCTTTCGACCATTTTCGTGCTTCGAATACAAATTTTCGCATCACTTTTGCAAGTTTAACACCAAAAGCTGCTTATATTTTTTTTATTTTGATATTCAGATTAATGTTGATGATTATTGTTGAAGATTAATGTTGAATTATTGGTACAAGCTATAAAACAAAGATAAACGTAGCCAGCGAAGAAAATTTGTTTATTCATCGTTTTATGTTGCAATTATTCACTTCAGCATTATATCTGAATATTTTCCTCTCTAACACGCTTGAAACATTCAAAGTGGTTGCATATGTTCGAGCTGTATGCGATAATTTTGCATGAAATCGTTGATTCTTTTCGCCTCTCTTCTCCCCGATGTCAAAGCACCGTGAGTCGTTTGAAATTCGTGTTCGCTTGTGGCTTCACCAGCGAACAAGATTGCTGGCGTCTGTACATCAGAAAAAAAATTTAAAGATAAATTGACAGCAAAAGTTGCCAGTTTTTACTTCGACTCCTTGACGATCTATGAAAATTGGCCATTGCAAGGAATTTCTGTCGCATCGAATTCGATCACATTCGGTGCTGTAATAGCTGTAAGAACCCAGTATTGTAGGTTGTAACCGCCAAGAACTTCTAAGAATAAATCGTTCACGATTTATTATTCTTACATCAATATTTGTTCGTTACGAGACAACTGTCCCTATATCAACGCGAGAAATTTATTCATTCTGAATTGCTTACCTGATGATTTGCTTTGGTGGTGGAATTTTTGGATCGTTCAGAAATCGTTGGAAAAGATCGGTGACAGTGTTCACGATTTCTTCGTCGCTGGATCTTTCCAACAAAAGTGTATCAGAGTCACCAGCAACAAAACTCAGAAGAACACCTTCGACGAAAGGCTGTGGTTCGAAATTGAAGAATATTCTCGATAAATTTGTTTCGAACTATAACTTTTGTAACCATTTTTTAATTGTTAAAAATATTGACACTAAAAATTGCAGATTTACTTGCGGAGCGAAGCCATCGTTGCAATTTTTCGATTCGTTGGTAAGTCGTAATAAACTAAAACTTTCGACATCATCCCCATCCCAGAATGGTTCTTCGTACACTAGGAACACTTTGTCCACGGTATCGAAGCCTGAAAAGCAAAGTTATGATGCTTGGCGAGTCAACTTCGGGTCTCAGTTGCAAGGAACCTAATGCCATTATTGTATTCATTTTTTCCTCCGGCAATGATGGATCGAACATTTCTTTCGCATGTTTTTTTAAGTACCCCAATGACGATGTAACAATGACGTGGTCTGCTGAGAATGTTTCGTGTTCACTGGTTTCGACAACGATTGGTTCAGTTGAAAGTCTGTAAACGATTTTTGTAACCGTTTTATTCAATCGAATTGTCTCGCTGGGTAAACGATCTATGAAGTAATCGAGTATCGGTTGATATCCCTTGGGTCCCAGGATTATCTCCGAACCACCGATGGTCGGCGTATATTCGGACATTTGTCTGGGGCTAGCACGATACCAATCACCAACTGCATTTTCTGCTTCGAATGCTTTTCTAAATGATTAGAGTGCCTTTGACATTGTGCAACCAGTGACATCAGGCATCTGCAGCCAGTAACAAATCAGTGCACAAGGCTCATACATATCAAATCAAACGGAAATTATGCTCAAGCAAACACATTTGCGATCTAAAATTTATTCACCTCAGAAAATCATAAATGGCTCTCATCCCATTGACGGAGTCGTCGGTATCAAAGATCGTAAGATTTTCGGCAGATATTTGATCGCAGACTGTTTGATAAATTTGTCCGACTGAGAATGGCATTGGCTCGCTTTCGACCATTTCCTCGGCTTTTTCGTTCAACTTTTCAATCAAGCGAGTCAATTTTTTGTTTGTTTTTTCATCAATTTCACATCCGCTTTGAGTGTAAAACTTTTGCTCTTCACCATTGTCGAAACGACGTGCTTTGCTTTGTTTAGCCAATATGCCCAGTTCCTTAGCTAATAAAAATATAGAATTGTTTTGGCCATGAACCCATTGGGCTCCCATTTGAATGACATCGTTTCCTGCTAATTTATAAAAATCTTTTAAGCTATGAGAGTGACAATCATGTTGATTAGTCTAACCGAATGGGATTGGATATATCCTGCCACCAACTCTGTTCAATGCTTCCAAGATGA
>JAQGBA010000316.1:0-42269 GCA_034698125.1 Prionchulus punctatus | reverse complement strand
AAAGAAAGTTGAAACAAGCGTGTTCTATCAAATCTTACTAAAAAATGTGAAATTACTCTAATAAAGTATCCGTGAAGGATATATAAGTTATATATCATTGGAAAGCTAAGAAAATGGCCTTTCTAATGAAATAAAAAAAAATTTTTTGAATTTTTCTCATTTTTTTCGACCTCCAAACCAGGCTCCCACCTTAACAGTTACAATTTTGAGAAGTTATACATAAATTGTTTTTGTTTCTACTATTGGGCGAATGATAAATTAAAACAAACGAAAAAAAACTTAAACGAGAGTAATTTCTTCTGATAATGTTATATTATCAAAGAAGCGAAATTACAATAAATGAAATAAATATCACTTTTTTATCCAGCTTTGTTCGGTTTCGAACTTAGAACGTTGGTACAAATTGCACGCTAATCGGCGTGTTCTTTGTCGAATTGTATTCTATTATGCGGCATAAGCGAAATGGGCTTTGGTTTCTGTTGCATGTCGTACTTTGATATTTTTTTCTATCGCCTGCTCGTCTCTATGAGTTGGAAACGTTAATCCGTCAAAAGGGCTGACGATATTGAAACCCTCGGTAAATGAAACGAGTCCACGATACACGTGTATAACGGGCGCCATCGTTGTATTTGTTTCGCATTATTCGCCGTTTTACTAAGTTGTTGGAAATGTAAAATTTGATTCAATGCAAGGATGTAATTCATAAAAATTCTCCTTGATAGCTCATTGCTAACATTGCCAATGTGGGCAAACAAGAAAAAACACTTTCCATAACGACTGTGCTAGTCGTTGGAAACATATTTGATGCATGCGGAAAGAAGACATGATATGAGATTCTAGGGGCAATAATTTTAATTTCTAACAATTCTTCCAGCAGTAACGAAATACTTAAATATACTTAAAAAATAATTTGATCAACAAAAAAGAGCATAAAATGATAGAAACAATCAAATATAAATATAATTGCGGATAACGACGTGGATTCCATAGTACCGTATACTGGACAACGACTTCGAGATCATTCATTTGTTCTGTAATAAGATAATAATTACATAAATTTGCTAGCTTAACTGAAATCAAAATATAAGCACATTACCTATAATTAAACTACCGTAGCCCATCACAGGTACACCCATTCGATAGCTGCACGTCGGAGAGAGTATTTCGAACGTCATTTGATGAGAAAGTAATAAGTACAAAGGGGAATCTTTGGGCTTAATTCTAACGCTTGATATAGTATCCGGTTGGGTGAGACTATTTGTTTTTACAAATGCTGCCTGAAACAAACCATTTTGACTCGAATTAGAGAAACATTTCATAAACACGTTAAGTTTACCTTATGATCGTGGGCGGATAGTATTAAATGAGGCTGCACACTAGCCAACATCTGCAGAAAAACGAAACAAGTGTCGTACTCAATTGAAACACTATACTAAGACGGTAGCTTACATCACGCGCATTTAAATTATGCGAACCAAGTAAAGGCACATGACTGACTAGAATATCAACAGCGGATTGAGATGATTTTGCGGCAACCTGATTAATAGCTTTGTATTGACCGTTCATAAAATTTCCCTGAAGCAAAAGCGAAAACAAATAAATAATGGTTCAAAGCTGACGAATTGCGGAAATTGGCTTACTTCGATGAAATTCATAAAATAAAAAACGGCATTTTTTAACTGATCGTTAGAATTGAACGCTGTCTGAAACCGAGCTTGTTTGTCGACGGAAAAAGCTTCGCCTCCTTCTCCGCCAACATCATTATCACCCGGAACGTAAAGTTGCTGGAATAAAAGCGAAACTCAAGGACAGAAACGAAAAACACAAAATAAAATTCTACCAAAACATCACTCGGAACTCGAAAAGTCGCGTAAAATCGTTTGACACTTTTGATAAATTGTTCGCGATTCGCTCGGCTGCCTTCGTCCAATAAATCGCCGAGAAATATAATCATTTCTGGTTTAACAAAATCGTAAGCCATTCGGAATGTTTTAGCAAGATACCTGAAACAAATACCCATATATTTGAGAAAATGAAACATGAAATGAAATAAGGAAAAGAGTCAGTAAGTAAAAGGAACCTACAAATAAAAGCATGGCAGGTCTAAAATTGGTTACCAACTGCATGAAGCAACCAATTATCAAAAAGGTGAAACAAAAAAACACACCTATCTGAATCAAATCGAGTGACGTAACCGAGCAAAGGTGGTTCATCTTCATAGCCCTGCAACTGAGGATCGGCAACGATTAAAATTCTGATAAATCGACTCGACTTTTCCCTTGGATTCAACCGATACCAAAACCACGACGCAACGTGATAACAAATCAGTTCTTGATAAATGACCACGAACGTTAAAAATATGAACGCGAGAAGGAGCCAATGGTGTCGGCATCGAGCTAACAACGACGATAAATGTCTGCGATATTTTATCATTCGTCCATTATTGAAAACTTTTGCCAAAATGGTTGCATATAATATATGAAAAAAGAAAACGCGTCGCTTTTCACACGGACGGAAGATCGGTTTCGTGTTTCACATGGCACGAAGCGAGCTAGAAAATAAACTGGCTTGGTTGGGAAAACGAAGCGAACGTCGCTAAATCGATTTTCTCCTCGCGTCTGTTCGTAGCACTTGCGTATAACGTGCTTGTTTGCCAACGTACTATAGCTACAAATTTTGAATAATGAATACAAAAGTGGTCTTTTTTGGGATAATTCATTTTTGAAATTTTTTCCCTGTTTTGGGTTCTTGGTTATTATAAAATAGGTCTGATTTAACTGTGTGGGCCCTTATTGTTCAAAAATCGCTATAATTCGCGACTTCCGTCAAAACATTTGATTGGCAACGATTAAAAAGCATGATTTTTGTTTTTTTTAAGCATTTTGTGGAAAACTTTTGATGAAACGCTCTAAAATTTTTCTTGGCTTTTTTTTGTTTAGTAGTAATTATTTAAATTATTGCCAACAGATGCACTGCAGCACCTACAAAAAAGTTTTGCTTTTCAGTCACTTATCGGTATTTTAATCTTAAATAAAATCGCTCGCTGTTTATTATATTTATAATTTAACGTTCAATGAATGTTTCATTTTTGCAAAATTTATGACTGAATAGAACAAGCAAAAAAGTACTTCTATATCTCTTGTGACAAAATTATTTCACGATTGAATGGATTTTTTGTTGCATAAATTAATAAATAACCAATTACCACCGACATTATTAGTATATAATGGATTATACACTTATGACAAGGGTTTTAGCATAAATTTTCCACGTGGGGATCTATCAGTGTCCATAATCAAACAAATAAAGTATAGTTTTGTGTCTTTTAACCATATTGGACGTCTTTTAGAAGATCCAAAATGGTAAGTGACTACAAAAGAATTCATTCAAAATTTTAATTCTGTAGTTACTTTAACTTTTCCTTTTTAAAATTTATTATGAACTTTTCACGCACTCTTCTAGCTCTTTTGGAAAATTCAAAATTCTCGCGCTTGTTTTATTTCTATATCGTTCTCGTAGCGTAAGATTTCTGTTCCTTATAGCGTAAGATCTCTGTTCCTGTACAATATGCCGTTTTCCCCAACAACCAGACCGAAATTCTGCTGTTTTCTGACCATTCTGAGGCTCGAAAAAAAATTATCATTGTGTTTTTACAAAAGTGCATCTGTACACAATTTTCTGGAGTGAAATGAACGGCGACACGTCACCGTCGCCGCCCTTAAATCGTCGAGTTCGGCATGTTAATCGTCGTGCGGCGCCTTCGAATCGAGTCGTTCAAAATAGTAGCGCGAATAACGGTCAACAGCAACAGCAACAAGCCCAACAAGCTAGCGCTAGTTTGCCACAATTTGGTCGCGCCAATCATCAAAGCAATTCCGGGCGATCGGCGAACATATCGGGAAATAATCCGCAAGCGCAACCGCAAGCGTCGATTGACGAGCAAGATTTGGCCGAAGCCCCGATGAACCTTTTGAACGATGATTCCGATTGCGAATCGTCGTCTTTCGAACGAATGCGGCTCGTTTCCGGAAACGACGACATGGAACCGAACGACGATGACGACGTCGACGAACCGGACGAAATTGACGACGACCAGCGGCAGCCCGTTGCAATTTTTTACGAAGAAACGCAACGTGGCACGCCCGGTTGCAGTCGAAGGTGTGTAATTACCTAGAACTTTTTTCGTCCTGACTAAAATCATAATTGCAGAGCGAAGTTATTCGATTCTGTATGCTTGTTTTGTGAGGTTTTCACAGATTACATGCAGTAAACGTGCGGGTAAATTGATGCAATCCTCCCCAAATCCAAATGTGACCTTCCATATACACACTTTTTACACATTGAGGATTATTGCCTTTCAAAAATATGCTCGATAATGTTTTTTAGGAACACGTTGGAGACAAATTTCGAAGAATCTGTTGCGCCTGCGATTGCAGCGGTTCCTGTTGCACACGCGAATGCCAACGCCCATGCTCCATTGCATAACGCTTTGGCAGTGGCTCGCAGCTATGCCGCTGGTTCGTTAAATAATCCGTTACACAATTGGCAAGCAACCAAGCACACTTTAAAGGAACGATTTTCATTCATGTTTTGCAATGAAATTCTGGCGGACGTACACTTTATAGTTGGTCGTGGCGACCAATCGCAAGTGGGCCTTATATATCACTATATTGCACCATTATTGCACATTATTATTGATTAACGAGCCAAATACTTATCGTAAAAGGTGAAACTGTTTTCTGCAGAGAATACCCGCTCACAAATTCGTATTGTCGGTCGGATCGGCAGTATTCGATGCTATGTTCAACGGTGCAATGGCGTCACAAAATCACGACGATATCGAACTGCCGGACGTCGAACCGGCAGCTTTTCTAGCTTTGCTTAAATTTTTATATTCCGACGATTTTCAAATTGGACCGGAAAGTGTAATGACGACGTTGTACACGGGTACGGCGTATAGACGTTTCAGGTTGATTATTTGAAATATAAATGTTTCTTTTTTTAGCTAAAAAATATGCTGTGCCAGCGTTGGAACAGTCGTGCGTTGATTTTTTAAAACGTAATTTAAACTCCGATAACGCGTTCATGCTTTTGACCCAAGCTCGTCTGTTCGACGAACCGCCTTTGGCTAAATTATGTTTGGAAATGATCGATAAACATACCGTCGAAGCGTTGAACGCCGAAGGATTCACGGATATAGACATCGAAACGCTTTGCGTAGTCATGGAACGAGATACGTTGAGGATACGCGAGGTTGCTCTTTATCAAGCGGTCGTTCGTTGGAGTACAGAAGTAGTTTTTTGCTTCATTTCATTGAAGTAGCCGCCGAACGAGAAACGTAACTTTTACTGATTTTTTTCCAGGAATGCCATAGACGCCAATTGCCAGTGATGCCGGAGAATCAACGACAAGTTTTAGGCAAAGCGTTACAACTTATTCGATTTCCTTTAATGTCGGTCGAAGAATTTGCTCAGAGTGCAGGTTTAGCGTGCACTTTTTCATTACAAATATTTGTAAACAAAAATTAAAAATATTTTTCTCGTTTTCGCTACAGCCCAAAGTGGAATTTTAACCGATCGAGAAGTGGTCAATTTGTTTTTATATTTTACGGTTAATCCGAAGCCTTCGGTCACGTTTTTGGACGTGCCTCGATGTTGTGTAACGGGAAAGGAACAAGTAGTCAATAGATTTCAACGTATCGAAGGTCGATGGGGTTATAGCGGAACACCCGACCGAATCAAGTACGCATGCCAAACCATTCGATGCCTTTTTGCGTTTCATCATCGTTATTTTTTCTAAAGATTTAACGTGGATCGACGAATTTTTGTGGTTGGTTTCGGTTTATACGGTTCGATTCATGGACCAACTGAGTATCAAGTGACGATTCAAGTCAGCGAATTTTGCTTGTATCGACGTTTTGCGATCATTTCCCTTATGTCGCGACAATTTTTTTAGATTATTCATTGCGGAAGTGGAAAAGTTTTAGGTTCTAACGATACAAGTTTTCAATGCGACGGATCGGCGAACACTTTTCGAGTCATGTTTAAAGAACCCGTTGAGATAAATCCTTGCGTAACGTATATAGCGTCAGCTTGCTTGAAGGTCGAAAAATTTGTTGTAAAATGTAAGTAGACGTCTCAAAATTGATTCTTTCTTTTTAGGGTCCAGATTCTCATTACGGTACTAAAGGTTTGCGACGAATTGTACACCAGTCGCCGGGTAGTGGTTGTATTACGTTTCAATTTACGTACGCAGCTGGAAACAATAATGGTACGTCAGTCGAAGATGGTCAAATTCCGGAAGTCATTTTTTACACAAAGCTTAATTCGTGATTGTATGTTTAGCCGTTTTTAAATTGTATTTCGGTGAGAAATGCATCGTCATCAGTTCTTTGATTTGTTAGTTGTTTAAATTTTAAATTGGACATTTTTCGTTTTAATACATTATTTTTTGCGTTTCCATTGTTAAATGAAAAAATTTCGAGGTAATCGTACTTGACATTTTTTGAAATCATCAAATTATGTGTCTCCTTATAAAGGTACTAGTAAAAAATATTAGTCTATTGTTTGCTATTAATTACTTCTGGACCCAAATTATTAGAACGTAATTATTGCTGTAAATTGAGAAAGATTTTCCTGTTTTTTTTTTACCTTTTAAAATTTAAAACTAGCGGAACGGATTTTCGACGTTGAAATGTTTTAAAGACCGGGATACCTTTGTTTACGCAATCAGCTGTAGCTACTTCAATTAAAAAAAAACGAACAAACACATCTGTTTCTACTTTACATGTACATAAATCACATCTAAAGCAATGAAATAACTTTATTACCTTTTTCCTGATTTTTACGACGCAACTGACGACACCGTTTTTCGATTTTTATTGTAAATTCAATAAGTTTACCGTTTCTCAAAGATTTTGTTCAATGTAATTTATTTAGATTATCGACAAAGGCATTACAATGTTTGCGTTGATTATGTGACATTTTGTTTACTTTTTTCATTGTTTTTCATGCTGATAAAAAAGAAATCAGAGATTGAAATTAATTGCATGTTTTACGATATCTTTCGACAAAGCGTAATTTTAGTAAACAATTTGTTTTACGAGTGATCCACCAATAATATAATAACGTGGTTAAAACGCGAACAATTTGAACTGGTTTATGAAACTTTATGATTAAGTTTTAGATTTGCTTTTCTTCGACTGTTTCTTCGCTGATTTCTCCGATATCGCTGATAGCTTTTTAGGTTCGCTTTCTGCACTTTTTTTCGTTGAAGTTTTGGCGTTTTTCATCGTACTTGAGGACTTTTCTGATTTCGCACTTTTTTGAACGTTGTCATTTTTCGCAGCAATTGTTTTCTCTTTCGGAACGGGAATGGGGTTCACTTTAGAAGCTTCGGGGGAATGATCGTGAGGCATTTGTCGGTCTTTAACGTTCACAATTAACTTCGGTGCAATCATAACGGCGTGTCGCAATTCGAAAGCGTAAGTGATAAAAAAGAATACGAAACATACTGCCATGAACCATTCGAACGTCGTTGCGATTAAATGACTGTTGTAAGCCTGCACACAGCAAGAAATTTGATTAATTTGAAATGAGCTTTAGAATCGATTTTACAATATGTGAAGGTTTTAGACGATACGGCGGAAGACCTTCCATTTTCGAGAAGAAATCTGAGGAAGCCACTAAAAAATGAACAATTCTTCAACTTCGATTAGCATTTCTCACACATACGTACAGGGTGTTCCAATAACTTCGGTCGATTTTTATTCGCTATAACTTTTTTATTTTTTGGTCAAATACAACAAAACTTTGGGGTTTGTTAGCACTAATATTAAAGTTTTTTATGAAAAAATTTTGTTAAAATCTGTTAACTATACAGTACTATAAATTATAAACTTCAATGTGAGCACCATTATTTTCTACTATTTTATGTAATCTTTCGCGGTATTCCAATATTGTTTTCTGTCGCATTTCAACAGTTATTTCATTGAATGCATGTCGAATGCATTCTTTTAACTCTGGAATGTCAGTTGGTCGAGTTGTATGCACCTTTGACTTAATAAAACCCCAAAGAAAGAAGTCGCAAGGAGTCAAGTCTGGTGAACGAGGAGGCATTTTGAACCGAACCTCGACCCATCCACCTGTCAGGAAACCTTTCGTCTAGCCAATCGCGCACAGACCTCGCCCAGTGAGGCGGGGCCCCATCTTGCATGAAAATCATTTCGTCTTCAAGATTACGGGATTCAACTGCAGGATAGAATTGATTTTGCAGCATAGCAAGATAGCGTTCACTGTTCACTGTTTCGTCAAAGAAAAATGGCCCAATCACACCTCCTGCCCAGATTGCAGCCCAAACAGTTGTTCTTGGTGAATGCATTGCCTCTTCTGTAAACCAGCTTGGATTAGCAATAGACCAATATCGATGATTATGCCTATTAACACCACGGTCTAAGTGAAAGTGAGCTTCGTCTGAAAATGTGAGTTGTAACAAGTGTTTGGATCATGTTCAATTCTCTGCAATTCATCTTTGGCAAACTCTAAACAATTTTCATGATCTTCCTCAGTTAGTTTTTGAACAATCTGAATTTTACAGGGATGCCATTTGTGGTCCTTCAAAATTCTATGAACAGTGGTGCGACTTAAGTTCAAGGTGTTTGCAGCTCTTCTTGTGGATGAATTTGGATTATCTTCGAAATGCTGCTGAACGCGGTTCAAATTCTCATCTGAACGGGCAGAACGACTTCTTTTCTTCCTCTTCTGTCAAAAAAGGCTTCCAGTTTCCATGAAAGATCTGTGCCAATTCCGAATGCTTGACTTCCGAGGGGGTTCACGATTAAACTCAGCACGAAATTTTCGCTGCACTAGCGTAGTGCTCTTGGTCCATTCAAACCATGAAGCAGCCTTCGCTCGATCAGTTATTGAGAAAGCCATCATGAATGAAATTATTCTCCAAGATTAACACAATAAACCAACCAGACAATAACTAAATTTGTTTGACAAGAAACAATTGAATTTTCAACTCGATTTGTTTCATTTTGAAATTATTGTGTCATAAAACGGATGGTTATGTAAAACACGGTAATGCTTGCGTAATATGCGTAGTAGAAAAGTGAGCCAAGGTGGGAAAAAAATATAAGGGATGAACTACTTTGTGCCAAAATTTCGTTAAATTTGGTTGGATATTGACAGAGTTATAGTGACACAAAATCGACCAAAGTTATTGGGACACCCTGTATTTATAAACAGTCACTTCCAATGAAGAAAATTGTTGTAAGTATGCACAAAGTGAATCGAACTGGACTCAAGTATTTGTTCGCGTCCAATGGTTTTCTCATCCGAAATCCGATTACGCTTTGAACCCAAACGTAGAGTAAGCCCAATCCGAAAGCCGCCGCTGCTCCTGTTACGTGGACATTACGCCAACTTGTTTCCTGTATCACACAGTTTCTTTCAATTTAAAAACTGAAGAAAATAGGAAACTGATTTTGCTTACTTGAAAATTAGCTACCATCGACATGCCCAACATTGCAGTATAGCCAATCCATAAAAATACTGTACTGACTCGGAGAAGGTTACAGTTAGACAGTTCAGCTCTTCGATGAAATTCAGCAATTTGCCTGTGTCGCAAGTACATGCAGAGACCAACTGAAATATAAATATACATAGAAATTGTCCGCATAGCATCATTTTTTTAACTAATTTTAGTTTTTTTAACTTTTAATTAGCTTAACTTACTTAAGAGACATGAAGTGTTCAATAGCTGTGCAAAGACGCAACTTTCCGGTGGTATTGTACCTGTGTCGCTGAAATAAGACAAGACAACCTTTGCGTGATTTGTATCCGGTAACATTAGAATAGGCACATAAAATGTAACGATGCGATCTAAAACTGACCTTATGTGTGGAAATACGGGATCTACATGGTCCATTTCGACAGCAATAATAAACCTAAAATGAAAATTTAGCACTTCGTAATTATCGTAACATACATTTTGGAAAGATCTTACGTTACGAGAAAGGTGGTCGGAATCATTACGGTCACACCAACAGGTACTAGCCACAGTCTGTAAATCATTTTGTCGAACAAAACGGAGCGATAGAAATGTTAACTGAAGAAAATGGGAGTATAAATTGTACAACTGAAATTTAAATTGCGATAGCCGTGCGAGTGTAAAGCCTACATTTTAGATGTGCAAACAAGGACAAAATGGAATTTAAAAAAAACTCTAAAATGAATAGCTAACAGCGAAAAATAATCGTAAAACGTAATTGAATTTGAAAAAAGTACGCAAACATGCAATGTAATCGCAAACAAATTGTGTTCTGTTCGGAAGCCATTTTTGCTTCAAAGACACAAGTTTCATAACACAATTTAACATTTTCAGTTACATCATCTCAGATTAATCCGATTAAATACAACACGTAGCGTTTATTGAAAATAGCACGATTATTTTGTTAATTCTAAACTGTACAGGAGAAGGCTACTTTTGAAGAGAAAATGATGATAAAAAAGAATTATTATTATAATACAGTATCTTGTTTAAACATGCACGAAATATTATTTCTACGTTATTGACGTATTTTTAATTTAAAACTGAAATGATGCGCAATAATGTACACAAGTAAAAAACACGATACTAACGGAAACGCAACGAAAACAAAATAAACGCAAAGTGGATCACAATAAATTTCACAAATCTTTTCGGTTTCTTGTTTCTTCTTTTAACCACCTTCTTGGCTTTGTGCCGGGACAACTTTTACCTTTCCGCGAAATAACAGTACCGCATAAGCGTCGACGTACATAAAGATGAAATAGCCGGGTTCATGATTAACGAACGAGCCGTAATCGCGACCGACGATGCAATGAAACGTACCTTTTCCTAATTTGTCGAATGCCTTCTTGATTTGAGACGCCATGTCTTTTTTCGTTGATGCGGATCGAGCGGCATTTTCGGCTATGTCTACGGCTTGCTTGACCAATCCCGGTTCCATAGTTGTCATTTTTACTTCGGTAGGAGGCAATTTTTTCGGCGGCATATCGTAATTTGTTAGTACAACGAGAGCGAATTTCAAAAACCAACTAGTCGACGCGAAAACAAAGCTAAACTGTAATTTACGACTGCATTAAGCTGCTTTACACTTCCTTAAAACAACGATTCCTTTACAGAATCGAAACTTTTCGTTTACGCACTTTTTGTTGCTTCGTTTCTCAATGTATTTTTCTTGCCATAGTAACAGTCAAATTATTATTTGTCTTTATTTTAATAATTAATAATAAAAGCATTTCTTTTCTATAAGAAATAACTTTGTTGCTTTTTTTGTCCTTATGAAAAATAACTTTTTGGTTGTTTCTTTCACGTATTGTAACCTATTTCTAGGTTATGTTCGAAATTTAATATACACTATCACAAAATTACATGATACCCGCTAAGAAAGTTTGTATAAAAAAAATCATGTCTGACAGATATAATTGTGCATTAAAAAATCTGTACAGCGAAGACTAGTTACAATAATTGTTCTTTGGTTTCAAATGTCACTTCATCTGTTCTCTTGTAACAATTTTCAAACTGTCGATGTCTTCTTGGTTTATGCAACGAAGAAAGATGAAAGATATTTTTTATTGTTTGTGAATGCTATCTGAGTCTACAGGAACTTGAGGAAGCGGTGATTGCCTGTGAGACAAGGTGTGCAACTTCTGCAACGATCGTGAAATTTTATTTGGTTTTTCGAAGCCACCTTTGTCGGCGTCTTTAAATGCCTTAACGACGTCCATCTGAAAGCAATTACGTTTCACTTTTATTCACCTTAAGTACATAGTATAAGTGTTCCTTTACCTTCAAAGATATTCGACCTATGCTCCACGACCATAGCCCTTTTGCTGACCGGTCACGACAAGGTGTCAATAATGGATCGGGTTCGAAGGGTTGAATTCCTGCTAATGGAATTTCTCTGATATCTCCTTTGCCAACTGACATCTGTTTGGGCAGAGTGCTGGCCGGTATGCAGCACAACAGCTAATCAAACGGAACGAAAAAATTTACGAACAAAAAGCAAAATCTCATTGTAACAGAAATATACCTGATTCCAGAGTAACTGTCCGAAGCCGAAGAAAAAACACCATAACCATTGATTTAACGTTAAACCTTTCGTGGAAAACGCAATTCCACCAACTTCCACGATAATAATCTGGAAAAACAAATATATTCCATACAAAACAACATCAACTGAGAAACTTTCCGTGGAGCTGACTTGTGCAACAATGCATACAATCCAGATACCGATAAATAATGGATTATGCGACAAGTTTTCAAATATATTTCGTTCGCCGTGTATTTTTCTTGCGTTCAACATATTAAATAAAGTCATGACGACGAAAATGTTGAATATAATTGTGAAATGTTGCGTCGGTATACCACGTTTATAAATGCCGGTGTCGATATCAAACAGTTTATCGCCGACGAATACTATCACAAAAACTATTATCATTTGATACAAAGCGTGTCCCAAAATGTTCTTCATCATATTGCGCGAAATTATAGCTTTTTTACGACCGTAAGGCCGTCTATTTAATAATTCGTCGGTGGGCATTTCGGTAGCCAACGCCAAAGCAGCAAGACTGTCCATAATTAAATTTACCCACAACATTTGTATTGCCTGTGAGAAAATACGTTGACCATTATGAAATCGCAAAAGTGATACCTATTACGTACGCTATACTTACTCTAAGAGGACTGTCTTCAATTATACATGCACCAACAAATGCAACGATAACTGCTACAACGTTAACAGTTAATTGAAACTGCAGAAATTTAGATATGGAATCGTAAACGTTACGGCCCCACATCACAGCCCGTACTATACTCGAAAAATTATCATCAGTTAAAATAATATCAGAGGCTTCTTTCGCCACGTCGGTACCAGTTATACCCTGTAAACACAAAACGATATCACGAATTTGTACTGATCGTGTTAGAAACGCAATTAGACAAAAAACGTACCATGGCGAAACCTACGTCGGCTTTTTTCAAAGCCGGACCGTCGTTCGTTCCATCGCCAGTTACGGCGACGACTTCGCGATTCTTGGAAACTTTGCTGTCTATGATACCTTTAACCAAAACGTATTTATCGGTCGGTGACGAACGCGCCAACACTCTGAGCCTCGGCCAAATGGCGTCGATTAATTCCTGTTGTATGTCGCCGTTCGCATCGCGAACTCTTTGATTAAAATCCGGGCCTTCTAATATAAGGAAATCTTCGCCCGGCTTCACGATTCCGCACGACATTGCGATCGACCGAGCAGTTTGAATATTGTCGCCAGTTACCATTCGGACAGTGATGCCGGCTTTCTGACATCTTTTTATGGCATCCGGAACTTCCGGTCGGACTGGATCTTGTATCCCAACGATTGCAATGCAAGTTAAACCGGATAGAATTGCAGCTTCGTCTTCCCAGTCAACGCTACCGCTGTACGCTGTTTGATTCAGAGCTGGTTCGATTGTGACATAGTCTCTGTACAAAAACGTTAGTTTATTGAATGAGCGGATGAGACGAAAACTGGCCTTGATGCTTACTTGTAGGCAACGCATATTGTGCGCAGACCGTTGCCAGCCATAAATTCGATTATATTCCGCGTAATCCATCTTTGATCTTGATCGGTCAAATCCTCCGGTTGACCGTCTTTATTCATAATGTATTTACATTTTTTTAACATAACTTCCGAAGCGCCTTTCGAGAAGACACGAAACCCTCCTTGTTTGTCTTTCTTCTCGATCACGGTCGACATGGATTTCCGCGCTGAATTGAACGTGAAAACCTGAAAAGACGAATCAATTCGAATTCTAACGCATCCGGCAATTTTGAGCAAAATGAATTCATTCGACATTGAGAGATTCCAGCAAAAATAAAGCATAAATAAATAAATAAACTGATTCGTGAAGGTGAACGTACCCCACCCTCGTTCCTTATTTGATTAATTTATTACAAACTTCCTTTCGCGAAGCGTACCCGTTTTGAACATGGCAGACGTCGATGAAGACGGTTTAGGACTCAAGTGTTGTCTACTTACAACCTACTTTAACGAAAGTTGTATCAGGCACTTCGTCGCGAATCGTTTGATAACTTTGACCCATGGCCATGACGAATCCAAGCAAGGCACATTCCGTTTTATTGCCCAGCTGTTTCGGTTGACCACCGGGTTCCTTGGGCGGTTGTACTTGCGTGGAATAACCGCTATTTATGCTTATTGACCTTATTAACGGTTGCCGAATAGGCTCGGCTATTTGCAAAAATGACGGCGTTTCTTTGTAGTGATTTCCTTAAAAATCGACATTAACTCTTCGAAAACGCATCTGTTTTTAGAAACACAGTTTGGACTCACTTCCAATGTAACTTTGAACCACCGTCATCACGTTTGTTGTCAAAGTTCCAGTTTTATCGGAACAAATTGCAGTTGCATTGCCCATTGTTTCGCACGCGTACAAATGTCGTACTAAGTTGTGATCTTTCATCATTTTCTGAAAAAAAAGAGAAAAGTTCAAGAAACAGTTTCTAACGTCGGAAGACAATATCTCGAACAAATTACTTTAACAGAATAAGCCAATGCTAACGTTACAGCTAGCGGTAGACCTTCCGGCACAGCGATAACAAGAACGGTGATACCGATGATAACAAACGATACCCATTCGTGTAAATCATCGACATCGAAACCCTGTTTGTCGATTGCATATTTTTTTACGCAAAATCTTATCAAAAGAGCGATCACTGTTAGCACAGCAATTACGGTTCCTAAAATATACTCGGAAGTGAATAAAAAGGCATCAAATCGGGATAAAAACGGATTCACTGCATTCTGCTCACCTGCGTATCCTATTTGTGTCGCTAAATGAGTAAGTTTAGCCTGTAAAATGGACCTTTCTTTTTTGTGCGCTTCGTCGTCATCCTCGTCATCTTCTTTGGATTCTTTTTTAGATTTTCCATGCGAATCAGCGTTTCCATCTGAACGTAAGAGGTAAAAAAACAAATTTTACCGTTCGCTTTTAAAAGCGAAAGTCGCGGGTGGTTGGTAAGTGTTGTTATGAACTTTGAAGCAAAAAGTTAATCAATTAAAAAAGCTATTTTTGTTCGTCAAAATCGAAAATAACACCTTAAGAAATTTTCTTTGCAAAATTTATGAAGTCTACAGACGAGTGCCAAGGAACCTATTGAACAATTTTATATTTACGAAAATAGTCTCGAAAACTTACTGGCCACCGCGCCGTTGGTTTCTGGTTTAGCCTTTTTCTTTTCTTCATCTTCGCTCTTTGCAGCCGTGGCGCCGAGTAATTTCATTATTATTCCAGTTTGAGAATTAATACCAACCGCTGTTACAACCATTCTACCACTGCCTTCCATTACATGCGTTCCTAACGAGAAATAAACAGTTTTCATACTGTAACAAAACGTTTGATTTCAAAAATCGTCTCGAATGCAAAAATAACAGACCTGATAATAAATTTGGATCGAGATCGGCGCCTTTTTTAACTAAATCAGTTTCTCCGGTTAACGAAGCTTCGTCGATTTTTAAATCGTTGCTGGTCAGTAAAACGCCGTCGGCTGGTATTAGATCCCCGTATTTCACCAAACATATGTCGCCGACGACGAGTTCGCTAACCAAAATCGAAATCGGTTCTCCTTGTCTGATCGTTGAAAATTTTTGTTCGCCGGCGATCGTCGATTGAAGACCTCGAAATTGTTTTTCTTTGCTATAATTATTACCCGCAGTGACCAACACGACTACAACAACAGCGATGAATATTGCAGCTCCTTCAATCCATTCGGCTTTAGCGTTTTCGCTATCAACCTCTAAAACGCAAAATGATTGTAACTTTATTGAAAAAAAGAAATGAATCTTGGTTGTCTCATGTAAAATCTTTTTTGAAACAGAAAAGAGTGCAAATAAAACAAAGTTCGAACATATAATGATTACCATCTTCAGCTTTCTTGTGACTTGGAACAAACGAAAGCCCTAATGAAACAACTGCGGCAGCTATTAATATTATCAACGTTGTATCTTGCATGGCTTCGATAATCAAAGCCAGAAACGTTTTTGGAGGTTTGGGCGGGATGTAATTTCTGCCGAATGCCATTCGACGATTTTCTGCATCTTGCACGTCCGGTATTCCTAAAAACCACGATACATGTCAAGTTGTACCCTCAAAATTTGTATTCCTTTTTAAATCTCTTTAAATTTTAATTCGAATGTAAGTTGTTTGCCTCGTGTCAGTTCGTTTATGTTATGAAACTGTGTGAAACAGTTTTCTGCACTAGTCACCAACAGCGACGAGTTTGAGAAAAGTTCTTTTGAATATTTGAACAATGACCTGCGATTATTTTTTTTTCCACTTGCTTATGCGCACGATTAAACTCTTGTCGAATACTGATAACGCTCAACTAAGCATTTGAAATCACCTTTTTAGACAGAAAAATGATTTAAACGGCTTTACAGGAACAAAACTACCGTATGATATTACTAGCCAAAACGGTTCGCTGTGCAGCAGAATTCTTTCGAACATTTTTTATGATGCGTTTAAAAAACCAAGAAGCATTTTCTTGCATCACAATTTTATGAAGTATAAAATTGATTGGGATTTTGTCGCGATTTATCACCACTGAAGCAATTAAATCGGCTTCAACAAAGAGATATCGAGTAATATGACGCACGTAACGTCATGTAAGACGCGAATTAATAAAATAATGACTTGCCGCCGGACGAGGAATGATGGACGAGTGAGGAAAAAAATGTAAACGATACGGAAATAAATAGTAACTTTCGTAATCAGTAGCGAGCGGTTAATCCAAGAAAAATTCGAGAAACCTTACCATCGGTTGGAGATGTTTTTAGCCGCCGGCATAGTTCTTCCGCACCACCATATTGCGACTTCAATTTTTCGAGTGCTTCTCTTCCCCTGAATTTCATTAACTCCTGAAGTTCCGAAACTGAACAACCGTATTGGCCTGTCATTTCTAAAAAAAACAAGACGGAAAGTGTTAGTACGAGTTACGATTGATAAGCAAACATGATTGCGTGTTTATTAGTACCGAACGTGCAAAATTGTATTAATGCAAGAGTGTACTAACAAATCCTCGCGAACCAACTATCGGATCGAACGATATATCATTCCGATTAAGAAATCGGTTCGTATCCATCGAAACATACTTGAATAAGTGTCGCGAGTCAGTCAGAATTGGTTTCTCGTAACGATATTAATAAATATTCGAACGACGATGTAAGGGTTTATTTCCCCATCACGCACATCTTATGTGCCTATCTCATGAATTTTCAAGGCAAATAACGGTTACACATATAGGGCTAAGTATCCATGTTTCCAATGGAGAAAAGGAATGCTGGTCGTCGCGATAGTTACCGTATGTACGACACTAACGATATGAAATGTTAAAACGTTACCCCCTCTGTGTTTCCCTCTCTCCCTCCCTATGCCTTTGATATAGATTTTTCCTATTAATTTTCTTGCATCGTATTGCCGCACAAAACTCTCCATAAAGGCGAACTTTCTTGTTTCATTCGTTAATATTTAAAGCACAAAAACGAAACGCACAGGTAAAGAAATATTTTCCGATTCACCGCGCATGCAGAGAGAGACTAGAAAGAGATTCAAAGAAGTTTCTCGTAAGTTTTCTCTTCAAGCTGGACATTTTTTTTTGCTTGTTTCGATCTTATTTAATTGAAAGAAGTACGAAACCCTAAACGAGAAAAGCAACAAGTTTCTTCCGAGTTCACAAAGATATTTTATCTAGGAAAAAGCATTATCATAAAAACATTTGTAAATATCAGTTTTATCGGGTTACTGTAGAGTTTTCTTTTATGGATCAAACACAATCGGAAAATGATATCACTGAATAATGAAGTTTGAAGTTTTTTGACAGATTTCAACTTCCTAACATTCACTTTTATCACATGTAAATGTTGTTATCAGACAAAAAACCAGTTACTCAATTGAATTGATGTTATGTTGTTAGAAAGCACCTCCGGTGCGTCGAGAAAAAGTAACTTATTGCTTACCTACCCATTTCATAGTTAATTCTTTTGCAATTTGGATTAAAACATTATTTACATTTCAAAAAAAGTACAAACAGAAAAATGACAGAGAATATAAGATTCGTTGACAAAATTTTAGTTTCACGCAAAAATACTCCTCGTGTTTACGGGGTGTTCTACGTGTTGCATGTTGTACAGGTGACATTTCATCGCAAAAAAATTCATTACGCCTTTTTTCATTTCAATATTCGGAGCCAACTGAAAAACTTCATGTACGTATCTTATCACAGAAATGCGCCCACTTACATGGTCATCTACAAACAAGCAATGTAAAGAAAAGTTTCAATTAAGTATGTCATTTAAAATAAAATCATTCGTATAGTGTGACGTCAGTGTGAAGATTGTTTTGTTGTTTTGAATAGTCAAATTAAAATACATTTAAATAATATTAACGCCACTGATATGACAATTATTCTTTAGAACGAAACAATGACTCATAAGATGAATGCGTAAAAGTTCCGAAGGGGTGAACGCGGTGGATCCAAATTAGAAAATATAGAACTGTTTCAGATACAAAAAAGAGAAATCCGATCCAAAAGCGAGATCAACGTCGTATGCATTGCGGTGAAATCGAGAGAATCATATACAAAAGAAAAGAAGATTGTAAGATCGAAACTGTTATTTTTTTCACTCTTGTTTCATTTTATTGTCTTTGAAGAAAGAAGCGTTTGTCAAACCGACAAACCCATGGTTACAAATTGAAACATTTACTATACTACAGAAACTATATTGTACTAACTTTCGACGGCAAAAATGTATAATCAATCCTCGTTTTGCAATTTGGTGACAAAATAAATAAGTATAATAAGAAAAAAATGTCGCCTTCTAATTCATGTCGAAACGAAAAAATTCAAGGAACGTTTTTAATTATCCGTAAAAACGCATAACGGCGACACAGGTTTTCACAGAAAAAAATCGAGGAAGAAGATTCCAAAAACGAAACACTTCTCGATAAAATTTATATTCGACAAAACTCGAACGGACTACAAGCGAGAAAGTCTAGCATCTGCAAAAGCCGTCAATTCAATAAAATTCTTTGTTTCCTACGGGATAATTAAAAGTGATTGACGTTTTTCGTTCTATGTTCAATAAGAGAAAACCTTAGTAGGCGCTCTTGGATATTCGAAAGGTAAACCGTACCCTTGGAAACCGGGTAACTAATCCAACCAAACTCCGTTGGCGTCATATCAGTTTATGCATTGAAAAAGCATTCCCCTCGCCTCTAATGGAAAGAAAAACTCGTGGAAAGTAAGTTTGCGAAGTGTTTGCAAACAAAAATTGAGAAAAAGTTGTTTTTTTTATTATTTATTTTGTCGTCCGAGTAACGAAATTTTCTTTCACTTTTCCTTGAATAATAAATTCGTCAGTGTCTGAATAAAATAAAAAAAAATTCAACGCATTCTCGCAGCCTCTTTCGAAACCGATGAATGTTTTTCAATTTGTAATGCATGAAAATTATATACAATAACAAATACCACAATCTGTCTGTTAATTTTTTTTTCTGATACTGTGCATTATCGATTCAATGCAGAGTTCGGTGCTATAATTATTTGGTTAGGATTGAATTTCTAACCGAAAAAATAGTGCTCTTTATTTATCGACAAGTTCTCGTTTTTCTTTTTCGTACGTCAGGTTTGACATTTTTGAAAATTAATAATTTTTTTTCGATATTGCAAATTGAAAAACGAGCAAAGTTTATTCATCTAAAAATATTTATAAGCAACCTCCAACTCGATGATGACGACGACAGAAGTTAATAAAAAAACTGTTCCGAATAAGTCAAAAGCATTATTTATTTACTTTTTTGGAAAATTTCGAGACTCTACATTAAAATTACAGAACAGGAAGCAAATACGTGTATCGGCTTTAAAAACAGTGATAAAATTATTACCTCTACCGTCGCAAGGAAACCTGTTGCAATTTCACGAAATGGTTTTATCGTATTTCACCAAATTGTGAAATGAGAACACTGTAGCTGTATACTGTAGTTTCACGAAATATTGACTACAGGAACCACAGTTGCTCTGCGAAATGATGTTTACGTACAGAAAATACATCTAAAACGGCTTAGATCTGAAATGCATTTTTTGAAAAACTTTTTTCATTTAACGGGTTCCACGTAAGTGCTTTATCGGATAAAAAAAAGGAAGTTGATTTATCGGGCAAAGAAAAATGTTTTTTTCCACCCATCAACTTTAGCTCTTATGGTCGGTACTTCGTTACCTTAGCAAAACTATTATTTTACCAAAACTAAAGTGTCCGTTTTGTGAAGTTCGCTGATAATTGAAGGTTCAAGCATAAAAATGAAAGAGGAAATTTGGCCTAAACCGTTTTATAGCTAGTTTGTTAATATTTTTTTCGAAGCGTTATTATCTCAAATTGAGCCTTTGTACCAGGAGTTGAATGAATTTGTACCAGGAGTCGTTTTTATAACAAGAAAATTTTTCAGCAATAAAAACACTCGTTTCGTTTTATCGTTACAAATACACCGTTTATCGGAGAAAACAAAAACAGTTTCACCAACGTCGATAACTTTTGCACATCTTATCATCATTTGCCATCAACCAAGGTGAAATAACGTCTCGGTTGCAGTTTTGTAAGTTAATCCATTAAAACAAGCAAACGCAATCGTCTATTGAGACTTAAATACAAAAACCAGATAGCTATCCTAATAATAATAATAATAATAATAATTTACTCGACTTCAATAAATGAAGGTGTAGATACGAAAATTATACAACATAACAACTCGTATCACACTGTCTATTCTTTCGTCAAAATACACTTCATCCTTCTGAACATCGTAATTCGCTACGGTCAACGGGAAGCCTATAATAGAGGATTGTACCATCGCCAAACATCCAAACACCTTGACATACGAGAATTCTCCATCGATCGCTTATTTCAGAGTCGTACGAATCGTGAATTTGACGATATATAACACAAGATCGCTATGTAAGAAGGTATTGCTTCCAAGAGCGTCTCCAAAACGTTTAATCGACGAAATTCGCTTCTCCAAGTCTTCGCACGTTCGCAAAATCGTTGACCAATCTGTTGTCGTCCATCGTCATAAATGTACGAAAGTTGTTTTCTTTGTACAAATTTTGTAGCAATGGTCGCCAGTCCATCTAGGGAGTAATAAACGGTGTTCGAAATAGAAAAATCGCAGATATTTTATTAATTTAGCGGAGCAAAATTACGAACCTACCGACCTGCACCGAAACGCAGTTTACACTCCAGATATCCTATTTATACCAAAAAACAAAAATCGAAATATTCAAAAACTTAACTTGCAGTAACAGCATATATGTAGCCATATTTATACTTTAGCAACTATCGTTGATATTTATTATATAATTTGACTTATTGTGACTGACTTTTGGAGGGTTTACGCTTTTTTGCAATTTCAGTTAATTTCGTTTACTGAGAAAAGTAAATTACATTATATAACCATGGGTTCGTTTTGCTGTCTTTTTATATAGTAAATCGTAAAATATGCTTGTTAATTTAACAAAGAAACAAGTTTGGATCCTCTCTCTGAACTGCGCGGAATTATATCTTCATAGAAGCGCCGAACACGCGACTTGTGGCAACTAGTCGTAAGTGATCAGGTGTTAAATGACAAAACAAACATTTATCAACTGGTTGCAACGGTTTTGTCAATTATTGTCGCAGCTGGTTGACTAATTTCTAGGAAACGTGTTTACGTTTTTGGGGAAATTGGCATCTGTGTAATTTATGTAAAGGAGAGAAAGAGAAAAGGAGAACAGCTTCATGTTGGTCGATATGCGCCAGAACCCCGATTTAGAAAATGAGCGAGAATTAACGAAGATGTCCGGCTAAAAACGCGCGCCGCCGCCATATTTGTCAGCCCTCAGGACAAGCTGGAGCCGATCGACTGGATCGAAGGCGGCAGAAACGCGTTACGTCTAACAAAATAGAACGAAGAAACAACACATCAGTCGTGCAAATGCACAACGTGAATGTACGTATATAAACATTCGAGCACGTTCTAAAAGTGAGGACCGGCTGGCGTTAAAATCGTCTGCTGGCATTGAAGCGAAGTCAGGGTACCCATTATTCGAGTCTCATTCTTGTTACTTGATCATCTCGCACAAGTTTGCCGAGAGCAAGGCCAAACGCCGCCGAAACGCGCACTACCTGTCGCAGTTCATTATTGCGAGTCGGGAATGCGGCAGGTTAAGTAAACGTTGGCGCGCCGCCCTCGCCCATGCCAACCCAAACATTCGACCTTGCCGTTCACGTTTAGAGGAGCAAATTGCGTCCGAACCCAACTGGATTTGAATCCATACCCCGCACCTGTGCTTCGCGTCGCCCGTCCCGGTTACCTGCCACCGCTAGAGACGATATCTGTATTGTAAGCAAGCACCGGCGTCTTTTGAGATTTCCAGCCGTGTGTTTTATTAGGTGGTTCATAATAAGCTCAAGCTGATACCACTATTCAGCTCGTTTTTGTAAGCAAGGTTAACGTCGGTCGCAATTTGGAAAGCGAATTGTATAACTCAATTGACGACGACGTCGTCGACGATCGTCGCACGAAGCCCAGCTGCGTATTCGGATCCCGACATCATAGTCGTCCACCGAGGTGAACTTTATAATCCTACGGCGAATGAGCAGCAATTTCGACTGACTGGCGACCCTCTCTCAGCCTCCTTTCAGTAGTCGTATCGAGGATCAGGGTCGAACCATCATAAGTGAGGGGTCAGTTTTGGCGAACGGACAGTTTTCATTTGTTGGTCGGTGCATTGACATTAGACGACCCTTTTTTGTATGGTCAAACGCGCCCATCGCAATGTTGGAGAATCCGTTAGTGCAAGCGAATTTGCTTCAATCTCACGTTAAAACTCAATCCAACGATATGACGTTGGATAGTGATTTGGATATGTTACCGATTAAAAAACGTCGCGAAAGTTTACCTTTGAAAAAACGTACCGTTCAGCCGACGATCGACGACGATTTAACAAATAAATGTGTCTCGAATTTGCTATATTTCAAAAGAAAAGCCGAACCTGACGTGTCGTTGTTTCATTCGAAAAATGGCCTTTCAGAGAAATGTTCGTCGACGTTCGATATCCCGATGGACTATTCGTTACCAAATCGGATTAGAGCCTTATTTAAGAAAGAACAGAAATCAATTTCAGATTGTAAATCATCGACACCGTTTGATTATTTTACGGACAATGATCAGCCGCCCCTTAATATTGCTCAAAATGGTATCTTCGCGTTGAACTCGTCGCTATTACAGTTTCCATTACCTTTGTCATTCGGTTCATCTCCTTTGGCTTTACAAGCTGCCGCCGCTGGTGTTTTTAGTCCCGCATTGTCTTCCTACAATTTACCATTTCCGATCAATTTTCCGTGTCACGTTCCTCCCTCGCAAGCAAGGACTAATTGCGTGATAGAGCCACCCGTTCCGTTGAAAGCAAGTCCGAACAAGATAGAAGCGTCGGAAGGTGTCAAAAAACAAAAATCTAAACAGCAATGCGTTGTTGTTCCAAACAGCAATCATAAGCAACTAATAGAGACAAATTTCGAATCAGAAACTTCGTCGATGGTAGAAACTTATGTTATTAATCCAGCGACGGGAAATCGAGTTCGACGCTGTTATAAAAATATGACGACAGAAAGGCGAATGGAGGCCAATGCTAGGGAACGCACGCGGGTTCATACCATTGGCGCAGCTTTCGATCAAGTACGTAAATTGGTTCCGTCGTTAGCCGTCGATCAGAAGTTATCGAAACTTTCTATTTTACGTATTTCTTGTTCGTATATTATGCTCTTAGCGGCTATGAACAATTTGGACTATAGCGCCGATTCGCAAGGGTACACAGTGGAAGAATGTACAGAAATGTTGACGGAAACGATAAGCAGCGAAGCTAAATTTAAACGTTAAACGTCAGTATCAGTGATGCTTTATTTTGTGTTCTTTTGTACAATTTTGCCAAGTTTTACAAATAGTTTAACTAAAAGTTTCTTTTTCATCCATAATTTGACGTAAAACGGTTTTCAAAAGGTACATAAAAGGTTCGTCTGGTGTTTTTATGTGTACCTTCATCTTTACGCAATGTGTTTCGTTGTTTGGAGCCAGCCGACGGCTGGGCGCACCTGGAACGAAGTTCGTCGAGAGTTTTGTCGGAGACAATGTTGTGTTTTTATTTATTTTTCGAAACAGTATTCATGTACAAATAGTTTGCAAGAACTACCGACATGCGCACAAACACCACCGACGGCGGCGTTGGTGGGCGAGCTTTATAGTGCCAATATGCGTTTCAACTTCGGGTATACATCCATCAACCAGAGACAGTAAAACACACTCAAGGTCAATTGCGCAGCTGGCAGCAACGCGTGTTTGCCTTTTCGCCAGACCAGACCAGACCAGACGAACGGGACACCTTGCTCAGTCTGGCCCTTTCGCGATGTGCTGGCAGCCATGAATAAATTTCGCCAGTCGGTCTCATCCACTATTGTAGGCCATTAGTCATGTTTCGTTTCTGTGCACAACTGGTCGCGACCGGCGGCGCACCTGTTTGCATTGTGAGTGCTATTTTCCAGCCGTCGTCAACGAGTAAAGTCGTTTTCGTTCACGAAACCGCAATAATAACAACAACACAACACTCGAGGCCGGGGTGTTGAATGGCGGAAAATAAAATTTCACCCAGCAAAAGTAAAATTTGCTCAAATAATGTCCAAAGACGACACGCAAATGAGTTTACAATTTGTGTTACATATATTAAGCCAAAGAATATGATTTCCCTAACGACTTTTAGACAATGCAGAATAAAGTTTCCTCGAGGCATTGCTACTCTGAAAAAACTACTGTCGCGATGTGAGACAAAAAATATATATATATATTCTGTTAATGTTTTTTGACAACGAAATAGGGAAACAAATCAAACGCGAAATTGTCAATTTTCGCGTACGTTTTTCGTTTTTATCGCGCGACCCAGTATTTCGAACATCTGGGCACGACCTCGCCAGGGGATCCGACATCGCGGCGCCGGACGGTCATCAAAGTTATTCAGTCGAGGTGACACAGCTGAACAGGTCGACTGCAATCAGATCTACCACGCCGCCTCGTTCGTTTTGAGGCGAAATCTTTTTTTCGTTCGACCGATAAGTTTTCCATGCGCCCCATTGATGCTAATGCGCTATTTTGTCGTTGCATGTCGGCTCGTCGTATGATGACCGCCGACCAGTTTCTCGTCGGTCAGCGCTGTTTGTACAGTCGTCGATCGTTCTACGACGACTATCGGAACTGGCCGTGCCAGCTGGACCGACGTCCGGGTGTGCGACCCATTGTAACGAGCATGCATAACAATGTCGTATTTGTATGAATGACCCCTCGTTTACAGCAGGTGGACGTTTAAAAAACCATCGTCCAGATGTTTGACATTTCGACATTCAAGGAACACAATTAAAAACATATTTTATAGAATTAAACCATGTATACAATGCTCTTTAGAAAGTTCATTCTTCTTCATTTTGACTGTTAAAACCTGTCGATGTCGTGAAACAGTTAGATCGATCGTTTTCCCTAATTGCAAAATGCTTACAACATTTTCCAATAACAAAATTTATTTCAGAACGCAAATTAGCAACATCGTTAGATTATATTACGGACAGTGACCAGCAACCCGGTAATACTGCTCAAAATGGTATCTTCATTTCGTACTCCTTGCTGCTACAGTTTCCATTACCTTTTTCATTCGTTTCACCTCCTTTTGATATACCTATAGTCTATTTTAATCCCGGATTGCCTTCCTACAATTTACCATTTCCGATCAAGACTTCGACATTCAAAAAAAACAGCTAACACATATTTTTCGTTTTCGAATTAAACAATCTTTACAAGGTTTTTTCTTCTTCATTATGACTTTTATAAAGCGTTTCGATGTCGTGAAACAGTTTTTTTATCTATAATTTTCACTTGCAGTGCATAATTACAAACTTTTAGTCGATATTCAGTATTCATGGTGTTTTTAAAATTTATATTTGTTTCAAAACTATAATAAACCATAATTTTAAATTAGCGGGAAAAGACCAACCTGAAAATCTGAACCACTATCATCTGTTTCCCGCTTCTTCTAACAAATTTTGGAAGTATTTGAACGTTAATCGAGCGCAAAATCGTTCCAAAGATGTCGAAAACGGTAATTAGCGGAATCGAAGTGAATTTTCCTTTCAAACCTTACGCACCGCAAATTGCAATGATGTGCAAAGTAAGTAGACTGGAAAATGGTCATTTTATTTGCTTTTCTGGTGTAAATTTTGTTTAAGTCGTTTTTAAAATTGTCAAAATTGGTTTCGATTTAAGATTATAAACGCTTTGAAGAAAAAAGAAAACGCCTTAATCGAAAGTCCTACGGGAACTGGAAAAACGTTAGCCCTTTTATGTTCCGCGCTTGCTTGGCAGAAAGCAGAATACAGTTAGAATATTTGTTGTTATTTTTTCTTGTTCAGCTCTGTTTTTGCATTTTATTTTTTTTCCACAGTAAACGTTGAAAACGAACTGAAAGCCGAGCGTGAAAAGCAATTAAGCACAGGATTCGATGATATGAACATGAAAAATTTCATGGACGATGGTTGAATTTCACTCTACTATACTTTTTTAGTTCCTTGAAAAGTTTGAAAATGCTTTTTTCGTTCAGATGACGATTTTGAAGAACCGCTTTCAAAAAAAGCGTCCAACGATGCCAACGTAAATTATTATTCTTCAAATAACGTGTCATGGTAATATTTAGTGTTCTTTAAGAAAGTCAAACAAGACAAAAAATGTTTCGCCGACTTAAACGATCCGAAAGTTTACCGACAGGTCTTGTACGAATCGAAAAAGGGGTTCGTGAATGATTGTGATAAAGTTACAAATTAAGTTTCATGGCATGCTTTCAATATCAATTTATAGAGTGCCAAAAGTTTACTTTTGTTCGAGAACTCATAAACAACTAGTACAAGCTGTTCGAGAATTGAACCGAACCGAATACAGAGACATTAAGTAAATAAATTGTCAATTTGTATAGCTATTACAGTTTTTTGGCGTCGTTTTATAGAATGACTATTTTGGGTAGTCGAGATCAAACTTGTATCCATCCAAAAGTCCGAGATGCGCAAAATCGCAACGAAGAATGCAAATCCCTGCTCAAAAATGAACACGTAACAAAGTTTTGCTGTTCTATATCTATTTCTAATCTAATCTAAGACGATGTTGTAACCTTGAAACTTCTAGTTATAAAATTACCTACGAAACGTTATTTATTGTGAAATGGTTTTTTTTTATACTGAAACTTCCTAGTTTAGGGCGCCACTTGTCAGTTTTATCAAAAGTTAAAGAGATACGAGAATAACGCTTCTCAATTACGTTCCGTCATTCAAATGTCTCACAGAAAATTCGTTCCAAAGCCCCCGGGCGATATGGACGCATTAGCTTGGGATATCGAAGATATTGTTAAGATTGGGGAAGATCAAAAGTTCTGCCCTCATTTCGCAATAACTAACGTACTATTGCAAGACGCCGATTTAATTTTTTGCCCTTATAACTATATGATCGGTGAGTAAATGTTTACGCTCTTTTTCGCGATTTTGATGCTAAATTTGTTTCGCAGATCCTCTTGTGAGAGAAAAAGTTAAATTAAACCCTCAGGGTCAAATAATTTTATTGGACGAAGCTCATAATATTGAAGATAGTTGCCGAGATGCGACAAGTTTTTGCGTGCTCGAAGAAGATTTAATCGACGAAAGGGACGCCTGCGAGGCCGCTGGTAATTGAAACAGGATAAATTTTTGAATCATCACGTATGGATTTTTTCTTTTAGGTAAAATTACCATCTCTGACGATTATCCCACCGCCGCCTTCCAAGCATTCGCTGAATTAGACAGTAATATTTTGCGTTTTCTGAAACGTAACAGCGAAGACGATAAGGATTTGAAATTGCTTTCCTACGGAACCTATTACAAAATTTGGTCCGGAACCGAAATCGTTGCACAATTGAAACTACTTGGTGTTAATGAAGAAAGTTATTTGCAATTACGAGTAAAGGATTTTGTCGATTGCTTTTTTCGTGAAACGCAAGAAACTATGCCTTTTGAAGAACATTTCAGAAATACGAAAAGGAAATTTACGACAATATGGATTCCGTGGGAAAGTCCGAGTCTAGAGGCAAATCGAAAGTCGCTGATTCGCCGACGATATCTTTAATTGCTTCTGAACAGATTTTAACATTTTGCGGATTCATTTTCAGAGATAATTGTCGTTTTATCGACGATTTCAAGTATGATTCTGGATCAAAATCAGTTTCGCATGTTTTCAGCCAAAAAATGTTGTTTTTTCCTTGATTTTAGGATGGGCTTATTAAAACAGAATCCAGAAATTTTCGACAATGGTCCAAAGAAGAATAAACGGTCATCGACGAATAATTCCCGTTCGAAACCAGTGATTTCTCTGAAGATTTGGTGCTTAAATCCGGCCGTTGTAATACCGATTTTGAATTCTTGTTAAAATGACTTTTTAAGCCGTTCCACGTACCGTTTTTCAGGCGTTTAGCGATATCGGACCGAAATCGTGGTCGATTATTTTGGCGTCTGGAACGTTGTCACCGTTGGATACCTTCGAGTCCGAATTGGGTATTCCTTTTCGTAATCCTTATCGTTTGGAAACTGCCCATGTTTTACCGCCTGGTCGAATGTTCGTCCGAAGTATCGGAACGGTAAAATAAATATATTACCCTAGCCAATGCGATTTCGAGACGTATTCGATAGTAACGACTAATTTGGCGTTTCATTAAATTTCACTCGCTTCAGGGTCCGCACAATAAACCACTCAGAGCTACGCACGACACGATGTTCGGCAACGAATTTTTGGACGAATTGGGCGGTTTACTCGTCGAGGTTTGTAACGCCGTTCCTCGAGGCGTTCTCTGTTTTTTACCATCGTACCGATTTTTGGAAACGATAAGGCAGCGTTGGTCGACGGAAACGGGTCTATGGTCGAAACTCGAAGAAGTAAAAGTAATATTTATCGAACCCAAGGAAAGTAACGCTTTGAAGGACGTTATGGCCAATTATTACGAAGCAGTCGATAATCCCCTGTTGCAAAACTCGTCTTGCACCGGTGCTGTGTTTTTCGCTGTCTATCGAGGCAAAATATCGGAAGGACTCGATTTCGCCGACGATTACGCTAGAGTTGTAATTACGGTCGGAATTCCGTATCCGAATTTCAAGCAAATAGAAGTTTCCATGAAACGCGACTATAATGACAAGTTTGGTAACAAAAAACGGCTCCTAAACGGTCGCCAGTGGTACGAAACGCAAGCTTATCGAGCGCTAAATCAGGCTTTGGGCAGATGTTTACGGCACAAGAACGATTGGGGTTCGCTTTTGTTGGTGGACGAACGATTTTTCAACGCTTCAACGCAATCGAAATTATCGAAATGGATTCGTGGTAATATTTCGCATACAAATAATTTCGACTCCATGATCGAGGAATTGAAACGTTTTACGAAACGTCTCTCGGGTGAACAGGAAATCCACGAACATCTTGATGGGATTGTATTGCATTCGAATTCCACCAATCTGAGCGAAATATCTGCTTCAGAGTCTCCTATGGTCAATTATTCGGGAAAAAATTTTCATTCCAATTCTGTGAACGAAACTTTCCGAGATCAAAATTCTGATATTGCGACGGATTCAATCTCAACATCATTGAATGGCGAATTGCGAAAACGATACTCTTTCGTTAAACAAAATCGTTTCGCTATTTTCAACGGATCTTTGATGAATAACTCGACTGTCGAATCCGGTGCGAACTCTTGGTTCACAGATTTCGATCCTTCGGCGCCGAAAGTGAACCATAGTCTAAGCGAAAGTCCGATTTTTCACGGAAGAACAAAATCGACTGCAGAAACTAATGATTCATTTGTGCAATTCGATTCAAGCCATAGCACGCCTAAAATTTCGTCGGTGAAACGAAAACTAATGACTATTTTTCGAAGCGCCGACGATTCATCGCACAGCATTCCTAATGATTTGTGATCATGCTTAATTGTCATTTTTATGTATTTTATTATTTTGGCGCAATGTGTTTGTAGTTGTCACAGAGAGAAAATTACCACTTTTGTTGCATGTATTTTTTCTTCTGTTCTCCTTTCTATTGAGTAAATGTCCACAAAATCTTCGCAAAGAAATTATAATACATTTATTTCGCGTAGTTAGGGTAACTGTTAAATGTCTTTCACAGTTTTAAACCTTTCATTATATTTGAACGTAAAAGTTTATAGTTCGACGAATATTGCATCGTGAACGTGGGAGTTCGTGTAAAATATTTTTGACACCAATTTCTAAAATAAGGTTGAGAAAATAAAATTGCGAACGTCGTCGTCTTATGATATTGTCTGAAACAGTTTTCAGCGCCACCCGTAAATAAAACAAATGAGGAAACGAGAAAAAAACTATCATAACGACGTCCCACGTTTTTGCGAACGGTCTCTATTAGGGCTACAAGATTGCAAAAATGGGCTACCGGTACAGTTCCGAATTAGGCGTTCCATTAATCCTTTTCATTTCATTCGAAGTCCGTTTTGAGAACGAACATGTCGACGAAAATTTTACTATTGTTTCTTTCCCTGTTAGCTTTTGGTAAATTTAACGTCAAATCTTTTTTGATACTTCGTTTAATCACTTTATTGCTTCATATTTGATATTTTAGCATTTCATGGTTCACATGGTAGGAAGTTTTACAACCAATTGCCAACTAGACCAGGCGCTTTTGTAACCGATTCTGGTGACGCTTTGCCAAATACAGAGGAGATTAGCGCATCAAAGAAAACAGATGACGAATCAAATTTGTCTACCGAACCAATCGCCAAAGTTACCGATAATGACGATGGTGAGAAATTAGACAATACAGAAAAGAACGATGAACAATCATTTTCCAGCACGGAAACGAGCATCAAAAAGTTATTAGTAAGTACCGAAGTGAATGGTAAAAAATCATCGCCAAGCACCGAAGTCAATAAACAGCCATCATCAAAAAGTGCCGATGGTGACGATCAACTGTCGACTTTGAATGCAAACAGTGAAAGGACGACGCAATCTTCCAGCGGAAAATTGATATTTGCAAAGAAAAATCAAACAGGAAGTACTCGCAAAAGTTCTATAAAACCGTTGGCGAATCAAAAATTTACGACAAAACTAATTAAAGTTGTTGCCAAAAATGAAAACGAAGAAATCCAGCTCACAACCGAGTCGATTAAAAAAACACCAAATAAAAACGCTGTTTCGAGCACTGAGCGTTTTGAAGGAAACTCAAAATGGAAACCATCGGAAACCACTTCTGAAAACACCCCAGAAGAGACTGCAACCGAAGATAGTTTAGCTTGGAAAAAACCTAACCAAAAGTCGCAACAAACTGAACCGTTGGATAGTTCTGCTGCGAAGGAAAAAGCTGACGATGATAATCAACAAAAAGAGAAACGTTTACAGTTGAATTCAGCTAATGAAAGATCTGCTGGTAGCAGCAAAAGTGCACTTTTACCGAACGAACCAAAATCAAGTGATACTATTCGATCAACAACTGTTATCACAAAAAAGACCTCGTCAGAAGAAGAAACAATTACCACGAAAAAATCGACGTCGAATAAGTGGTCCAACAAGCATAACGGAAGAGGAAAAACGACCGAAAGCTTGAAACAAACTTCGACAACGTCAAAAACCGATACTGATGACATCGAAAGAGAAGCGGTTCTAAAACAAAAAAAGACCGAGAAGAAGAAAGAAGGTCGTCATCAGAATCAAACGAACGATGGAGAAACGAAAAGTAGCAAGGAGAAACCGTCAAAGAAAAATAGCAACCATAAAAGTACACCGATTTCGTCTCCGAAAAGCAAAAAGAACAACCATTTATCAACAACAGCTACGTTAATCGAAACAACTCAGAATCCAACTAAGGCGTCCACTTCAAAATCAAATGAGGCGTCGTCGACAATAAAATCGACAATAAAATCATCTTCTATCGGGCATGAAGAACGAAGTTCGATTTCAACAAAAAAACTTGAAGAAACTGTAACGAAAGTTGACGAAACGGACGCAACGCCGTCTGCAGCGACAAAAGTTACTCTGTCAAGTAATTTTTTCGGTTCAATAAAGAATCGATTGTGAAATATTTTTCTCTTTTTAATTTAGGTTTACCATCAAAAGACAAGAAACCTCTTGCTGCGCTTCCTAGAAGACGAACCGCACAAATTTTGTCATAATAACTGTTTGTTTTCTAAATTTCTTAGTATCATTTATCAATTTCGTAATTTGTTTTTGTTTGCAGAAAAATTAATTCATATTCACGCTTATCATTTAATGAAAGTTTAAGGATTTTTATAAATTTGTCAATGTACTTTAATAAACGGATAACAATTTGAAGGCTTAACTGGACATAAAGTGCAACAAGATTTTCGCTTTCTTGAGTTAAATGAAAATCATGAAATTCGAATTTTGTCTAATAATAGCGTTGTTCCACATGTTTCGAGGCCGTTCTTTCACGTAGGTAGTTTAAAAGAATCAAGTATAAAATTCCCCTTCTCATAAATGAGAATTCTATAAATTCAAAACTGGTTGTCACAATTTCGCCTCTATTCGATGTGTTTTGTTATTTTGCAAATTGCACGACTCGTTTTTTTGCTTTTAACGCCGTTTTTGATAGGTTACACCGAACAAAATCACTCTTGTTACTAACATCGGAGACGGGTGGTCGGTTCGTGAAATTCAACGTTTCCAGTTTCTTTTTCAAAATCGTATCAAAAATAATGTCGACATCGACCGAACAACAATTGAAAAAGCTCAGCAAAGAACTAAGCGCCGTATCCAAACGGGTTGTCCACGTACATTCTTGCGATATGCCTCGCCCGATGATGCTAAAAATGATTCTGGTCGCCAACGATGCTCTCGATAAAACGTTAGTGGAAGGAAAGGTAAAATTTCCTATCTGATTTTGTAAAAATTAGAAATGTTTTATTCTAATTAGGTTGCCGAAGATGTTCAGTCGAAGTTTCAATTAGAGTATCCGGACGGTCCATGGCACGTAATTGTCGGCCGCGATTTCGGTTCGTTTGTATCGCACGACGAAGGCAAATTCATCTACTTATCGCTGGGAACGATGACGATTCTGCTCTTCATGTCGAAAGACGAATGAAGTTGTTAAAATTTAAAGCCGTTGTAAATGTTTTCAAAATGACGATACTAAGCGAATGAACATTTTTGTAAATTTTTTGTTTTGTTACTCGTTTCTGCTTACTTATATTGCAAAATGTCAACTCGTTAATTGTTTGTAAACGGCAATAAAATCAATTTTTTAACGGAAAATAATGGTACTGTAGAACGAACTAGGTTAGTAAAAACACTTTCATTTTAGTTCCCGACTGTTATAAGGCCTGAGTACCCAAAATCCGGACAATTTTACATTTCAAAATGTAAGAATTTTGTCCGGATTTTGGGTACTCAGGCCTTATAAAGAATTGTGCAACGTGCGCTTAGAATTACAACGTAGTCATAAGTCATGTGAACTTGATGGCGGGATCCATCTCGTTCGCCTGGAATGGTTCCGGTGGTAGCGGTAGCGTTGAACGAATTATCCATTAGATCGGATGAATTCGTGGTATTGTCCAGATTATCCATTGTCGTGGATGAATCCGTTGTTGTAATTAACGTGTTGTTAATTAAGTAAATTAAAGTCGTGCGATGGTAGCACCACGCGCACAAAAGTAAAACTACTTAAGTTAAAACACAAAATAGCGGAATAAGTTTATTCGACTAAAAAAACAGGCAAGAACGAGCCTTCAAGCGACGAGCGTTTAAAACACAAAATCACTCGCCAATTGCCAAGACTCGTGGGCGGACGTACCTATCGTTCGACAGCCGAAGTGGTAGCATTCACGAAACTTTATTTGATAATGTTTCGCGCGCTTGACCTTGGTTCTTTGTCTCGAATTACAGTGTTAAAACCAAACGGCTTGTCGAATATCGTGCCATTTCGTACATCTAAAATGTTCAAAACAGTAACGCGATTTTTTTTCGTAACTCTCAACTATAGAGCAGCAAATGTTGTATAGAAGAGTTACGTAATTGTACATTTACGTTGCAAGAAACACTTGCAGCGTTTTTCTCTACAATAATAATTTAGATTTACAGTTGCAAGAAATTTACAGCGTGTTTTCTACAGTAAATAATAATTAAATTCACCGAGCAATAAATTACAGTATGCATTCTACAGTAGAATATAGTTTACTCAATTATAAAATTAGCAATCAGCAATTAGCTCTTGGTCTGGATCTTGCCGATATACAGTACCTCGCCGGGCCGATGGAAAGGTGCCATCGATGCCGTAGAATCGTAATTCTTGGGAGTCGAAATGGAATCCGTAATAGTCGTTTGCGTCGATGGCGAAGTACATAATTTGCGATTTTAATTTTTGTTCCAATAATGAATTTTCAGCTTCGACCGTCACGCGTTCAATTTCTTCAGCCCAATTGGGTGTGAAGCTTGACTGGTGGTTAGATGCCTGGTCGACATCCATTTTCTCCGAAGTTTCCTTATCAGATGTGTTGGACTGATCTTCCGACGAGTCGTCGTGTGGTTTAACGTTTGGATCCGTTATATCAATCCGAATAAAGTAATTTTCGTCGTTCGAAAGTTCGACTTTATTTATTTATTTAATTTTTTTTCAAAATTTTTAGACCCCCACTGGGTGGGGCTTTTGCCTATAGATGGCCAGCAGGCTTAGATGATATGTACCAGAAGCTACCAGGACATCTGGTACGATGCGGAGTCTTGCTGGCGACGCCACCTCCGGCCACTATGACGCCGCCGCTATGCCGACCCCTTGCCACCCGACCACTTTGCCTGGCCAGTAACATATTCCGGGTATTTTTGCAAATACGAAATGCCTTTGATCAGATCTGCACAAATTCCAGCGTTAGGAACTATTTCGTCAGGCTTCTATAAAAGTTTTCGACTGACTGTTTCGACGACTCTAATGTCGTGGAGTAGCTGAATTCTCACAGTCTCTGGGGTCGATAGATTGACAACGATGTAAAGGTACGACAACGATGTACGTGGTACGGAGGGATAATTTTGGGCTTTCCAAGTAGTAGCCATAAGCTGCGCGAGTTCCATGCACAAATAGACGTGATACGTGATTGCCAACCTTGAAATCGGGTGCATGAACATCCTTGTCATACGGTAATTTCTATAGTTGCTGCGCTTTGCGCGTACAGGAAATGACATCTTGACGAATACTGTCAATATGTTCGACCAAATATCGCCGGTAGTTATCTCTGCAAGCAATTGTCGCAAATGCAGCCGGAATCACGATTTGGATCGGAAAACGTGCTTGGAAGGGTGTGCATTAGCTCGAATGGCGTAAATCTGGTTGTGGAATGCGGAGACGTATTGTAAGCAAAAATCACTGGATCGAGATGTCCATCCCAATTCGTCTGATCTTTGTACGTCTATGGTTTTTCAAAAGATTTTGAAACATTTGATTCATACGTTCAGTCAGACCATCGCATTGTGGATGGTAAGCTGTAGTGAATATCTTCTTGACATCGAGAAGATCGCATAGGTCAAGTTGAAGTAGTTTGAGCCTTGGAGCTCCAAAGTGGTAAACTATGTTTCGTAAGAATGCCTCGCAAGTTGTTTCCGCCGATAAATCTGATATCGCCACAGCGACTTCGTCAAATGGTATATAAAAACAATTACATTTTTACAGTTGCGTTTCGACATGACGAAAGACATGCAATCAACACAAACCATTTCCCAGGGTTGAGAAACAAGAACGGGTTGTAGTGGGGTTACTGTATGGGCTGTTGGCCGTTTACCTTTCAAGCAAATGTTGCATGATTTGCACCAATTTGCGACATCGTCTGCTAATCAGAATCGTTGCACCGATGTCAGATCCATGGAACTGCATGAGCACTTCGTTTCGGGCATAAACGAACTGGATGTATCCTTGGTCTGATCCTCTATGTTGGTAGCGCCTGTAGAGAACATCATTGACTAAATGAAATTCCCCATTATTGATAAGGCTTGATATCCTTAATAAGTGGATCAGAGGCTGACGCGTCGGCAAACTTTTTAGTTAATTTTTTCCCACAGCGTCAGCGCAATATTTGTCATAACAAGTAATGTTGTTCGCTTGGAAATAGGGCGCTCCGTTATCAGAACCTTCAGTATATTGTATCTCGTAGTCATTTTGCATTTTTAGCCTCCATCGGACTAATCTGCTGGAAGGGTCCTTTACATTAACAAGCCATTGCAAGGCGCTGTGGTCCGTCCTGTCAATGAACTTCTCACCGTAATGGTAATGTCGGAATTGCTTAACGAATTTAACCATAGCTAGCGCTTAGTTTCCTATAGTTGGGTGATTTCGTTCAGCAGAATTTATTTATGCGTGGCATACTGTATAATCCATTCCTTTGGATTGGGTTTGCGTTGTCTACTTGCGATGGTAAGGCTTTATCTACTTGTGACGCTTAAGGCTTTATCTGAGGCTTCCGTGGTTAGGATGAACATATAATCTTTCTTCATGACTGGGTATCCCAGTACAGGCGGGGATGTAAAAAGCAGTTTTAGCTTTTGTACAGCCGTTTCGTGAAGGACAGTCCATTTGCCATCGCTCTTTTTACTATTAAATGCATAGAGCGGAGCGGCAATGTCCGCCAAGTGAGGAACAAAATGTTTGAACCAGTTTACCATGTCCATGAAAACTTGGATCAAACATGTGCTGTTTTTTGCTTGCCCTGGTGAGGGAAATTCTCGGATTTGCTCTGGATCTGGAGCAATACCTTCTGCTGACAGTACGTGACCCAAAAATTTAATTTTAGGTTACATAAAGGAGCATTTTGATAATTTTAGCTTTAGGCCAGTGCTTTGCAAAACAGGAAGCACAACCAAATGTCGTTGAGATGTTTCTCGAAACTTTGCGAGAAAATGATGATGTCATCGATATAAACGATGCAGATCTTCCATTGCAAGCCGCTCAGGACAATGTCCATGAGTCGTTGGAATTCGGAAGGTGCATTTTTAATACCGAAAGGCATCATGTTCCATTCGAATTGTCCATAAGGTGTGGAAAATGCTGTTTTCTCGCAACTTTCGTTATTCAGTTCGATTTGATGGAAACTTGATTTTCCATCAAATACAGTGAAGCATCGCTTGCCTCTGACTATGTCTAAGCAATCCTCCGTTTGTGGGATTGGATAAACATGAGTTTTTGTGACACCATTGAGGTGGCGGTAATCCATCATTGGGTGCCAGCCACCATCTTTCGTTTTTATTAAAACAAAGGTGATGACAATGGACTGCAAGAAGGTTTTGTCAAGAGCTCATTTTGCAGCTGCTTGAGCACAGTTTCCAGCTCGTCACGTAGGCCCCAAGGCTCTCGATAGTGTCTCGCTTTAAATGGAGGGGCATCTCCAGTGTTAATCTCATGCTTTACCAGATGAGTCCTCCCTGGTTCATCATCTGGCATAGCAAATACCGGTCGAAACTTTGTTAGCAAGTCTCGCAGTGTAGCACGTTTCTAAATTTTTATCAATCTCTGCAATGTATGCACATATGGGTCCACATATTGTGTACTCAACATTGCAGGAATTGATAAAGGGACAGCTAGAGCTGGTTCTCTAGCTATCAGCAGTCGATATGGATCCAGCTACCAGGCCCTGAATTATGGATATCGAGTTCCTGCAACTAGTGCTCCAGTCGAACGATTATTTTCTCAAGCAGGCATTGCGGGGGGTGGACAAAGAAAACGATTAGCAGGCGATCAGTTACAAAGAGAGGTTATGTTGAAGACGAATAAACATTATTTCTAAAAATTACATCAGTTTTTCTATTTTGAATGCGCTCACGTTTTCTGGGAACATAATATGCTGCAGAAATAAAATATCATGCTTTTTCAGACTTGAAAAATGCTTCACTGTATTTGATGGAAAATCAAGTTTCCATCAAATCGAACTGAATAACGAAAGTTGCGAGAAAACAGCATTTTCCACACCTTATGGACAATTCGAATGGAACATGATGCCTTTCGGTATTAAAAATGCACCTTCCGAATTCCAACGACTCATGGACATTGTCCTGAGCGGCTTGCAATGGAAGATCTGCATCGTTTTCAGACTTGAAAAAGCTGGTTCAAAATGTGGTACAAAATGCATTTTTTTGGTATTGGTACAGGAACAAAATAGGTGGTACAAGAACAGGTACAGAACAAATTGTTTTTGAGGTTTGGTAGAGGTACAGGTACAGAACAAGACGAATTTTTAGGTTTAGAACAGGTACAGGTACAGAAACAAAATGAAAAATCAGGTACATTTAGAACAGTAGTGCAAACCATTGCTGAAAAACTCAATTAGGGGCTGCCCTATCCACAACTACGCGCCTGCTGGTCCAGTTTCTGTGCTCTGGAAAATGGCTAAGCGAAATTCCTACGATTTATCAATGAATTGAAAGTTCTTCAAAAACATAATGAGAATTCTACATTATCACTGCAAGAGATGGCAAATAAATTCGAAATTCCTAAATCCGTGGTGCAACGCATATTAGCATCAAAGGATAAATTAACTGCCGTTCTGAATTCCGAAAAAGTAAAAAAATTGCGTCAGTCCGATTACACGAATATCGATTTGGCTATTTTAAAATGGATTAAGGAGGTTCGTTCCCAAAATATTCCGATTAATGTCCCCACTATTCGTTTGAAAGCTCGAGCTTTTGCAAACGCTATAGGCTACACTGCAGAGGAATTTAAGGCCAGGACGGCTGGCTAAGCCGATTTAAAAATCGTCACGGCGCCAGTTTTAAAATTATTCAAGGCGAAGCAGGTGCTGTTTAAGAAACGGATACCAAAGAATGGTTAGATCAAGTTTTGCCAAATATTCTGGAAAATTATGAAGCAAAAAAATATTTTTAATGACGACGAGTCTACATTATTTTGGGAAGCTCCGTCTGATTAGACGTTTGTTCTTAAGCTGCATGGTGATAATTGTGAAAGTGGTAAGCGTAGAAAATCGCGAATTACTTTTTTACTGACGGCTAACGTGACGGAAGTAAAAAGTTATCACTTTTTGTAATCGAAAAATACCAAAATCCGCGTTGTTTTCCTAAAACAAGGACAATCTACTGGTAGATTATAGAGCCAATAAAAAATCTTGGATGACGGCCGAAATTTTCGAGCAAATCTTGCGAAAATACGACAAAAAGTTTTCTGCTGAAGGCAGAAAAATTGCATTCATAATCGATAATTGCACCCCAAAATTACTGATTTGAAATCCATCCGCCTGATTTTCTTGCCGCCTGACACCACTTCCAAAACGCAGCCCATGCCAGATCAAGTCGTAATTAATCCTCGAACTTTGTTAGCTTCAGTTTCAGACACTTTTGGTAAAGGATTATCCTCAACCAAAATTCGCTTTCATCCTCATCACTATCTATCGCTTTCATCCTCATCGCTTTCATCTCATCACTATCATCTATCACTATCATCATTATTAAACATTTTTCACCTGTTCAATAATGTCAGCATCAGTCAAGTCAGTTGTGACCACACCATTGACAAACATGGGATACACGTTAATGGGATCCACTGGGATGGGCACAGCTAATACAGCTGACAGCTTAACAAATTAGTTTGACAATTTGAAATCTGCCGGCTCAATAGCTTCTGATGTGAATCCGGAAATGTATGCCATGTTTGTCAATGGTGTGGTCACAACTTCATCCTTGACTGATGCTGACATTATTGAACAGGTGAAAAATGTTCAATAATGATGATAGTGATAGATGATAGTGATGAGATGAAAGCGATGAGGATGAAAGCGAATTTTGGTTGAGGATAATCCTTTACCAAAAGTGTCTGAAACTGAAGCTAACAAAGTTTGATGGTTTTTGCTAGCCCAGGAACATTCTAATAAAGTGCTGCAAGCTGTAGAGGACATCAAAGATTTTGTTGATGACTGCAAGCAACAAAAAATGCGTGAATCGACTTTGCTGATTTTTTCAAAAAATGATTGTGATGAATATTGATGATTTTTATTGAAAACATTGTTTTTTTTTCTCTTTGTAAAACTGATGCAATGCGTCTGATGTGTATATATTATGGCTTTGTAGATGGAAAACAATGCCACATAAGTTAATTAGCACACGCATAATGCAATGGGATGTTTACCTAGTAAGCAGCTTTATATTAAGACACAACATTCGCTATAAGGTACAGCTGCATGTACTCCCCTTTTGTTTTTTATAGCGGGAGTTGACTGTAGATGGGTCGCCATTCAAAAATAGGGCGAAAAAACGGTGTTCGAAATAGCAAAGCATCTTCTCGTGTATAGTATTCATAATAGAATGGAAGTTCAATTATGAAAATTACGACAATCACCAAAATCAGAACATTACGTTAATTAAAAACTCACAGGCAATTGAATTTAGGTTGTGATCAAATTGTTGATGTTTAACTTGAATTTTCAGAAAAACTTTTCTTGTATTTCCAGTGCTCTATCCAACAGCTGTTTTTGCTTTTCATGCTCACCTAATCCAGAATAAGCATTGCTTAAATTTACCAAAGTTCGCACAACTTCACTGTGGTCAGGTCCATAATGTTTTTCTTTTATTTTCAGTGCTCTTTCCTCCAGCTGTTTTTGTTTTTCTGCCTAATCTGCCACAAGCGTTGCCTAAATTTGCCATTGTTCGTGCTACTTCTTTGCTTTCATTCCCGAACTGTTAGTGTTCAATTGATAAACGATACTCAAGTATTGTTTTCATTTGTTTTCCATCGCCAATGTCAAAATAGACTTCATACATTTCTTTCAAGAGTGGATTCAAGATTAACGTTACTTGTTCCACTTGTTTTCGTTTTCGTGTATTCACTTGCAGCCAAGTTTTTACTTTTTCTAAAAGCGATTCTGCATGTATCAACAGTTGTCTTTGCTTGTTATAATCGTTCGATGATGATTTCACGGATTGAAAATTGTTAACGACTAATTGGCAAACTGTCGTGAAAATTTCTTCTTCAGTATTTTGTTGTTTTAAATTTAGTCGAGTTACTTCTTGAATCAACGGATGGATGTTTAAAATGTATTTTTCCATGTTCATCATGGAATATTGTTCCAGTTTTTCAGTGCGCCTGCTACTTCTGATTTATCCTAAATTCGTCAATATTCTCGCAACTTCCTGGTGATCCGGTCCATAATGTTTTTCTTTTATTTCTAGTGCTCTTTCCAACAGCTGTTTTTGTTTTTCAGGGTCGCCTAATCTGCAATAAGCACCGCCTAAATTTGTCAATGTTATTGCAACGTCATAGTGTTCAGGTCCATAATGCTTTTCTTTTATTTTCAGTGCTCTTTCCAACAGCTGTTTTTGTTGTTCAGGATTGCCTAAATCGCCATAAGCATTGCCTAAATTTACCAATGTTCGTGCAACTTCATAGTGGTCTGGTCCATAATGTTTTACTTCTATTTCCAGTGCTCTTTCCAACAACTGTTTTCGCTTTTCAGGCTCGCCTAATCTGCTATAAACATTGCCTAAATTTGCCAATGCGCTGGCAACTGCATAGTGATCAGGTCCATAATGTCTTTCTTGTATTTCCAGTGATCTTTCCAACAGTTGTTTTTGTTTTTCAGGGTCGCCTAATCTGGAATAAGCGTTGCTTAAAGTTGCCAATGCGCTGGCAACTGCATAGTGATCAGGTCCATAATGTTTTTCTAGAATTTTCAGTGCTCTTTCCAACAACTGTTTTCGCTTTTCAGGCTCGCCTAATCTGCTATAAACATTGCCTAAATTTGCCAATGCGCTGGCAACTGCATAGTGATCAGGTCCATAATGTCTTTCTTGTATTTCCAGTGCTCTCTCCAACAGCTGTTTTTGCTTTTCAGGCTCGCCTAATCTGCCATAAACATTGCCTAAATTTGCCAATGCGCTGGCAACTTCAAAGTAATCAGGTCCATAATGTTTTTCTAGTATTTTCAGTGCTCTTTCCAACAGTTGTTTTTGTTTTTCAGGGTCGCCTAATCTAGAATAAGCGTTGCTTAAATTTGCCAATATTCTCGCAACTTCAAAGTGATCAGGTCCATAATGTTTTTCTAGTATTTTCAGTGCTCTTTCCAACAGTTGTTTTTGTTTTTCAGG
>JAQGBA010000315.1:0-42363 GCA_034698125.1 Prionchulus punctatus | reverse complement strand
GACATTTTGAAGACACACACTGTCTAACAAAGTTAGACATTGTGTCTCATATATTAGACACAAAGAATGAGAGAGTAATGCGTCAAAAAATTTATTTGAATTTGGCGCCAGAGGTCTAGTACGAAACTGTAAATCAACGACTATGGCGCCGTCTGGTGTGGCACAACGCACCACAATTTGGCATATAGTTGAATAAAATTTGAGAAATCATGATACAAATCAAAACTATTTTTCGTGTTATTCGCTCACACAATCGCATTTTTCAACATTCCAAATGTCACACGTTGTTAGAATTTTTATTTATTAAAACAAACAATTAAATTAAAAAGCGTCACAACATTTTTTTCAAATGTGTAACTGCGAATCTGGTGCAGTTTTGCAACAAGATTATGCAGATTGGCTACACAACGTGCTGCCTAATTTGATTGCAGACTACTCTCCTGATGACGTTTTTAACGCTGATGAAACTGGCTTATTTTTCTGATTATTACCCGATAAAACTGGCGTTTAAAGGCGATGCTTGTCATGGTGGCAAGAAAAGTAAAGACAGGATAACAGTTTTGGTTGGAGCAAATATGACTGCAACCTCACATATATTCTAAGAGTGGCGTTGCAGATCAAAACCTGTCGACTACACTGGAAACAAAAAAGCATGTGTGACTTCAGCTATATTCGAAGCTTGGGTTCTTAAATGGGATAAAAAACTGATCAAACAGCACAGGAAGGTTTTGCTTATTATTGATAACTGCAGCGCTCATCCTCACATCGAAAACTTGAACGCGATCAAGCCAGCTTTTTTCCCGCCAAACATTACATTCATTACTCAGCCAATGGATCAAGAAGTTATCCATAATTTGAAAGTATTTTACAGGAAGCAGTTGCTGAGGAAACTCATTCTGGCAATTGATCCTAACGAAGAATACAAAATCTCAATACTCGATGCTCTCTCATGATGAATAAAGCCTGGTTGACAGTGAAACAGTCAACAATTTCCAACTGTTTCCAAAAGGCTAGATTCATCCAGGCAACAGATGTAATGAATGAAAATGTGGTTGAGCAGGATGAGGCTCAGAACTTACAGTATGGGAAAATCTTCAACAATCTGGATTCGTCGCCCAAAAAATGTTTCTCAATGATTTCGTCGAAATGGACGAAAATATTTGTACTAACGAAGAAGTGCAAATTCAGAATGAAGGTGAAAAATTTGTCGATGTTGAAACAATTGGGATGATGAACCTGACGTGGCAGATGAGCCTGTTCTTGTTTTGCCAACTTCAAAAGAAGCAAGAGAAGCAATCTCAATCTTAAGAAATTTTGTTTTGATTCATGCAACTGAAAGTGAAGAACTTGGAATGATAGATAAACTACAAAAATTTTGTTTAAATTAGTTCGTTAAAAAGTTTACATCAATCGAAAATTACTGACTATTTTAAAAAATAGTTATTTTCTAATGTCAAATATATTGTAATGCTTAGAATCGAGATAAAACTTACGGAAAAATAAATATGCTAAAATTCATGTATTCATTTTTTGCAATTTTTAGAATTCTTTTTGCAATTTCTCCATATATTGAACAGCCTTTTTTGCGACGGTTAAAAAATCTCCATACTATGAACTTCCCTTATATTGAACACTCCCTATATTGAACGCAAAAAATTGGTCCCTTGGAGGTCAATATATAGAGATTCTACTGTATAATGATGGAAATTAGAAGTAGAAAGAGAATTGCTTCATTACAGGAACCCCTCCCCCCCATATCCGAGCACTTAACTTCGTTGCAGATATTTGTGCAGCATTCTTCGTTATAAGTGCACTTCTGGGTTGGTGCACGAATTGCAGCTGAAAAACCAGTAGGTTGAATTTGGCTCGAGGTCAGTGTTACAGTTGCCTAGACATCCGCTGCTGATAGGACAGTCATCGTCGGTTGAACATGGATAACGGTAAGGATCATTCAAAGGAAGCGTAGCGTTGCAGGTCGTGGTTTGTTGACTTCTCCCTGTCATTGATGCAGTTGTCGATAAAAGGCTACTACAATACTCGTAGTTACCCCATGACTGGCAAACGAAACCGGAAGCGCATGACACACCTCTGTTGCAAACGCTCACCTGTTAGTCGATACCGGAACATGCTCCGTTGCTACAATTATTTGTGCAACAGTACTCGTTGTGAGTGCGCGATATAGGAGAACTATAACAGGCGCAAAACCAGTATGACGAGTTTGGGCCTGCATCTATGCCACAGTCATCAACGAATTCCTGGCTTACAGGACGGTCAGCTTCCGAGGAACATGGATAGATATATGGGTTGTTTAATATTGTATCCAAACTTTCATGGCAATAAAGAAAAGTGGCTAGTTGAATTATGAATGAAAATCGAAATCAATTTCGAAGCCATTTCAAGTTATTTTTTACTGTCTAGAACAAGAGTTGCACCCAAGTAAAATTGCTATGTATATTGCATTGCAAATGTTCTAGATAAAAATGACGTTAACACAAATTGAAATTTCATCGTAGTTATTGCGTAAGACATTTGCGTACTTCTTGAGCAGCAATCAGTTTTTGTTAGGATCAAGATTTATTCTAAAATTTTGTTCATAATAAAATGTAACATATAGATGGCGTGCGTTTCTCTGTCTAGCACAATCCAGTCACACTAAAAAGCATAACGAGGGAAACGATCACTTGTTGTAGATAATTTTGAATAACAACTACGAATAATATCTTTTCAGAAGAGAAATTTGTGGCTGTGTTAATAAAGTTTGAATAGTTGAAACAAATGATGAATTTAATGTAAAACCTACTCTTCGCTACCACTTGACCATACACCCTTTCAACTTTCCGACAGAGCATTAACAAAATTATGTGAATAACCCTTTGATGGGATGGCATAACTTCTTTATCCTTTTTCTGATTAATAAAGGATATTTGAGCTGTTTTATTTGGTCTTAGAGAAATGTTGATTTAGCTGACTAACTGACTTATCGCAGCTAACTACCCGACCGTCTGATACAAGGAGAAGTAGCAAAACATGATTTGTCTGAAAAATTTTTGTTCAACTTCTCATTCTTACGCGCCTACTTTTATTCAACTTTATATGAAATCTAAAAAGTTAACATTCTGTTCCACATACAGCACAAATTGGCCTCGATTACGCCGACTAGCGGGTTCATTGTGGTATGAGCTACATAAGCATCTCATTATTATTTGATTAATCGCCGTGTCGATGCAGTTATTGCACGACCATTATTACGGGGTGAAGATTTTTTTACTTCTTTTCATCAAATTTCCCATATTCTGCAGTGCAAACTGTTGGATATAAACGTCTCGCATTTGCTTTATGTCAACGATGAAACTACAGTGACTAAAAAAGGTTCAAACTTAAAATCCGATCTAAAAAACGTTCCATCAGTCAGTCTAGGTTTCGGAAAACAATAAAAACAGAATGCGAAGAAAAAATCTTATCTAAATCTTAAATCTTAACGTACAGCTTGTCTGGCTCGTTTTCAAATAATTATGAATACCTTAATTAAATTAAGTTTAGTTGAAATGATCTTCAACTATAATTATTTGCAATTTCTCTATCACAGTGTTGTGTACCCATTGAGGCTCCAAATTTTTGTGTGGCTCGAATTCTTCACAAAAAGACATGTCTTCTTGGGCTTGGACTTCCATTCCTTCGATTGTGAGTCGTTCGTTATTTCTGATTCATTGGTGGACTTTGACTTTTGATTCTTTAATGCATTGCTGTTCTTTGAAGAATTCTTGGGTACAATGGGCTTTCTTTAAGACATGTGTGTCATCATGATGGTCTTCTGAGTTGCACAAAGATCTCAGACTTGTTTGATAAGTGAAATTAAATGAAATGAAATTACTGTTCTTGTCTGACAGAAATTGGTTAAGAGCACCATTCCTTAGGGCAATTTACTTTTTCTAATTTGTACATGATAACATTTTAAAATAATACGCATTGTAGCATTCCAAGTTGCAATTACATTGATTAATAGAAATTTCTGGTACGAGTTCTAAAATCGCTTGGCTATCATATTCTGAAAACATCAAAGGTAGCGATACCAAATGTTATTGACAGCACTGGATAATAACTCAAAGAGAGTATATTGAAGTTTCTACTTTGTAAAATGAATAAAAATTTCATTGAAATTCAAAGCGTATCCCTTAACAGCCTTGCAAACTTCATTTGCGATGACTAGACATACACATTTTAAAGAAATTTGGAACCAATTCTGTCTGTCTACGACCATTCCTGGTTTCTATCACTTTCACAAATCGAAAAATGATGTTATCCTCAAACTATTTTGGAGCGTAGTTTACGTAGCACTTCTGTCGTTGACAGTTTGGCTCGCTAGGAAAAATGTCTTAATTTACAGAAGTTTTGATGTACGAACTGTAATTACGTACGAGACCAAGTCCTCAATTGAATTTCCCGCCATAACATTTTGCAATCAATTTCCATTGTTACGATCAGTTATGGGTACAAATGAAATCGGTCTATACTCCATGGTAGCATCGCTTTCTGAAAATATCGATGATGTGGCGCAAATCTTTTTGGAAGTAATGTTGATTAAAATTGTTTAGGAATTTTAAAACTTAAACAAATTTTAGAGTCAAAAGATCTGCACAACAGACAAACGTAGCTCGATTGAAAATTGGACTTTAACCGAGTTCCAAAATACCAAATTGGATGAAATGATGCGATTAGTCTCAGAGGATTCGTTTCAATGTGTTGTTAAATGCTGGTGGGATTCAGTGGAATTCGACTGCAATGGAACCTTTGCAAATGTTTTCACCGATCGTACCACATGTTTTACATACATACCAAAAAAATCTGTATTTCGCGATATTCAACTGTCAGGTAAATTTTGCTTTGCGATTATGAAATTAGATTGCTAAGGAAATCAATGAACAGTGTAGGCTCAGTCCGGGGAATTTGTTACTATAGTAATTAAAACCGACTAGAATTTACATCATGATGTACTGTATTTATTCACCCATAAGTCGTCCCTGCTTACCATATTCTCTTAACACCCCTCTTGAGAAAAACACCCTCTCATAAATAAGACCTCTAAAACTAAAACGCTGGAAATTTTTAAATAAGACCCCTCTCGTGAATAAGACCCGGTCTTAATTTCAAGAGGGGTCTTATTCACGAGGGAACAAGGTGAATTCGATTTTTTTGCAAAGTAACATGCATCATCATGAACTTAAAACGTATTCCAATTAACTGATATAATAGCTAAATCGTTCCTAGTTTGCGGGCTTGGTCTAGGTGTAAGTGGATTAGAAGATGGTGAAATTTTGTGCTTTCGTTCAGGGGAAAAATGTGAAAAAGGTAGATCCTTATTAAAAGAAAAAGTTTCAGAATTGTTTGCAGAAGAGAAAGAAATTGAAATTTTGGAAGATGAAATTAAACCGGGCTTTGAAGAAAGGAATTTATTGAATAATAATTTCTGTGAAATTAAAATGTGCTTTATTAATTGGCAAAAATTGTCAAATTAATTCCCTAAAGTCTTCAATTGATGACTTTTTTTGAATAAGACCTCTCTTGAAAATAAGACGCTCTCGTAAATAAAATCCCTTTTTGGAGACATTGAAAATGAATAAGACCCGGTCTTATTCACGAGTGAATATGGTATTAGACCCCTCTTTTATATGCATAAATGGTGAACACTTTGGGTGTGAGCCGCGGCTGATAAGCAATAAGCTAACTGACCATGCAAATCTGATGGATATCTGATGTTGCCCCCGTCTAATTTTTTAGGCATAAACAATTTGTATGGATTGGAAGAATCCAAAATTGAAGATAGGACAATAAGCCATGTCGGTTCAAAATCTGGATTGCTTTTGCTGCTAAATTCCAATCAACACGAACATTGCGATACTGCTCGAAAATACGAAGGAGTCGGGTTTCAGGCACTGGTACACGATCCTTCAAACTACCATCCAACATTTTCACTGTCGTCGGCTATCCATTTACATCCTGGTTACTTGCATACAGTTGCGCTTAAGCCTACAGTATTCAATCGTAAAACTTCCAAACTAGGTTTATGTCATTCGTCAAACTACTACGGAGACAATAAAGTATATTTTAAAAGTTTATGCATGCAGCTGTGCTACGTTAGAAAGTTCATCGACGAATGTAAATGTGTTCCAAGACAAATGTTCACCAACATGGATGAACAGATTCAACCGTATTACAAGTTGGACGTCGCTACGATCCGGACTTGTTCATTTAGTCTGTCGGATTTAAAATGCATGAAAAAACAAGAATTCGATGTTTTTAAATCAGGAAATGTGAAAATAATTTGTCCGGACTGTATTCTACCGTGCTACGAAACCAATTATGAATATTTAGTGTCTCGTGAAAAGTTCTCGAGAAAACAGCTAGTCGACTACTGGCCGAACGAGACAAATCATTCTGAGATCAGCAAAAATTACTTGCTCGTTAATTTTATGTTCGAAAGCCTTACAATCGTTAATGTTGTTGAATCGCAAAAATTCACCTTAGTCGATTTACTCATCTATATCGGTGGAGTAATTTGCCTGTTATTGGGCAAGTCGTTCATGAGCTTTGGCGAAATTGTTCACTTGCTCACGCTCACAGTTGTTCATTTTGTGCAGAAATTTATTCGACTGGTGACCAAGACCAAAGTCATTGAGTTGAAGAAGAAACAGTTACAAACATTGGGAAAGTCAACTCGTGTTAAAAAAATAACAAATCATGTTAAACGAAAGCCTGCTTTTAGGCAATCTTCGGAAACAATCGCTTATCTTACTAAATTCACAACTAAGGTTTGAATCTGATAAGGGAATTGTTGCCTAATGTTCATTAAAATGAGTGAATTGTGTTTCTCCATCTCATTTTTCTGTGATAAACATTTTAATTGAAGTTCTTGATTTTCAGCAAGGCAATCGTATTAGAGCGAATAAAGATTGTAACAAATCTGAATCTAATAAATTTTGCTTGAAAATTTTGCTATAACGGTCGTAAAATGATATCTTTTATTCTGGTATTATTACAACAATTAATATTGATAATGCGTATGTTAATACAGCGTGTATTTGCGTTCATTTAATTGACAGATGATTTTTCTAGAACCATGTCAATCTCTAATTCAAAAATATTATACGCTTAAGGTGTTACAAATTTTGTTGACAGTACTCTACAATATCGCTAAGTAATAATTTCCATGGTTTCTTCGTTTTATAATGAATAAAAAGGTTATTGCTGTTCAAAGAGCAAACGATAGCAGCGATTATGAAAAATTCTGGTCCAATGACTCGACATCTACATTTTAAAGAGATTTGGCGAGAATTCTGTCATTCAACTACGATACCTGGGTTTTATCACTTTCACAAATCGAAAAACAATATTAGCCTTAAAATATTATGGACAGCTGTTTACCTGATGCTGCTCTCTTTGACAGTTTGGCTTATAAGGAAGAATATCTTATTTTACTTAAATTTTAACGTTCGGACCGCAATCACGTACGAGACTGAATCCGCAATTGAATTTCCCGCCATTACGTTTTGCAATCAATTTTCCTTAATACGGTCAATTATTGGTACGAGCCCACCTGTCCTGTATACAATGGTTGCCGTGCTTGCTGAAAATATCGATGATGCGGCACATGTGTTTTCAGAAGTGAGTCAAATGCAAGAATATTGACAAAATTCAACAATTATAGTCTTTGCACAACTAAGGCTGGAATAAAAATAGAGTAATTAAGAACGTCGAGATTTACAATCAGTATTCAGATATTGATTTTCGAGCATTGGATTGGATTCAGATAGACAGAAGACCGTTGTCTGTATCTACCTGCATGCTTAAAAATCATTATCCGAATATGGATTGTAAAGTTTACCTGTAGGATTACTGTACTTATATTTCACTTGTAGGTGTGAAAAGACTACCAGTAATTTTTTAGAGTCAAAAAACCTGCAAAACTGACAAACACAGTTCAATCGAAAATTGGACGGTAGAGGACGTACAAAATTCCACTTCAGTTAAATTAATGCAATTATTCACAGAGGACTCATTTCGAAGTGTTCTGAAATGTTTGTGGAACTCGCACGAATTCGATTGCAACGGAAGCTTTGCGAATGTTTTAACAGACCGTTACGTCTGTTTTACATACATTCCAAAAAAATCTGTATATCACGATATTCGATTGTCAGGTATTTTGGCCTTCGACTAGTCAAAGGGTGTATTTTACTTCAGTAATAAACAAAACGGCACATTTTAGGTATTAACAATATTTATGGATTGGTGGAATCAAAAATTGAAGATCGAATAATAAACAATACTGGTTATAAATCTGGATTACTTTTGTTGTTAAATTCACATCAAAATGAACATTGTGATACTACCCGCAAATATGAAGGAGTCGGATTTCAAGCGCTCGTACACGATCCAACAAACTTTCATCCATCCTTTTCGCTCTCGTCGTCGATCCATTTGCATCCAGGTTACTTGCACACCATCGCCCTCAAACCAACGGTATTCAATCGGAAAACCGCCAAACTAGGTTTATGTCAGAAATCCGATTATTACGGGGATGGTAAAATTTACTATCAAAGCTTGTGCATGCAGCTCTGTTACCTTAAGCGAATAATAGACAAATGTACATGTGTTGCGCGACAAATGTTCACCAACATAGACGAACTGTTCAAACCCCAGTACAGTATCGACCTTCATTCTATTCGAACTTGTTCAGCAAGTTTCTCCGACTTGAAATGTATAAAACAGCAAGAATTCGATGTGTTCAATGTGGAGAATATAAAAGTCATTTGTCCCAACTGTATTCAAGCTTGTTACGAAACTAAGTATGAATACTTGGTTTCTCGACAAAAGTTCTCGAAAAAACAGTTGGTAGACTTTTGGCCGAACGAAACGAATCATTCTGAGATAAGCAAAAATTATTTGCTCGTTAACTTTATGTTCGAAAGTCTTACTGTGGTGCACGTCGTTGAATCGCAAAAATTCACATTAATTGATTTGTTCATTTACGTGGGTGGTGTAATTTGTTTGTTATTGGGCAAGTCTTTCATGAGCATCGGCGAAATTGTTCACTTGCTTTCGAATGCGATAGTTCACTTCCTGCATAAGTTTATTCGATTGGTGACTAGAACTAAAGTCGTCCCGTTAAAGAAGGCAAAGTTAAAAACTTTGGGACGATCAGTTATAGTTATAAGTAACAAAAGAAATGTCACACAAAACCTGCGCTTGAAGCAACCTACGAAAAGAGTCGTTCAATGCCATAGATAACTGCACAATTTAAAGTCGATATTATTGCAATGATATTATAATTGACTGATAGTTGTTGTTCGTAGGACATGGTTGAGCAATGGACTCTGATACTAGTGGTTGATCCCTTGAGATTGTATATGGCGCTTTGTTCACAAGTAAAGATGATGTCATAATCCTTTGTGCTGGAAATTCCTTGGTCTTTAGATCCTTTGACTATTTGACATGACTGAAGTAATTTCTCTTTAATCTCTTGAGAATTGAGATTGCTATGTTTAAGCCATATTTAAGATCAGTGTCTTTCAAAGAACGTGACCGTTTATCATTTCCTTTCAGTTTAGTCGTGATCTAATGATTTTGATTGTGAATATAAAATTTCTCCACGCGTCTGCAATTATTTTGTATCCTTCAGATAAGACTATTTAATGTGAAACTTGTAAGTACTATCCAATTGTCACCTGTGACAATCCAAGTACTTGGATATACACTGAACATACCATACTCACTAATGTTACAATAGTATTCTATAGCTCTGTCGCGATATTTTCAAAAAGAAAATGAAAAACATACGAGTATGTAAAATACAATTTCAAATTTGTTTTCAATTCCCATGATTGCCGAATATTATGGATCGCATTAGAAAGTTAATTAATCAACTATGTCAACTGTTCAGCAGATAAAGAATATCAAAGACACACTATGAAATTTTGTTGGCAATGATATAAAATCCTAGTATAGCAACTGCGTATCTATTTATGGGTTTCTTTATTGTATCTAAAAAATAATAGGAAAAAAATGTTTAAACCGAATGAGTTAACTGTAGCATTAGCAGTCTTCGAAATTTTTTTGTAATGGCATGAAAGATATACAAGTTTAACTTTAAGTTTAAGTAAACATTTTTGTTCCTCTGTTCCCATTCTGTTATCGGTGCTATGTTATTTTTCATGTGGTTGTAATTTTTGTCGGAGAACAGAGTAAGATTATTATTATTATTATACTGAAAGACCTCTTTTCCTTATCTTAGGGTAATTCAAATTTTTCACTTAGAAAAATATTTTGAAAAATAAATTGATTAACAATTCCGGCTCAGATTTATTGCAAGCAAAGCGCAGGAAGTTAGTCGTTCCCCGTCGAGAGAACCAGCTTTCCGATTTTCCAACATAAAAATTTCGTGAAACCGAGCACAAATGCCAATTTCTACCTTTCCGGACAAATTCGGGTTAGCTAGACCCAAATCACTCACGAAAATAGTAGGAACGAGCAAAGAATGGAATGCATAATGAAATATTACATAAAAAGACCAGATTTAAATAAACATGCGATTTTCAGCGGACTAATGTCGACAGACATGCCAAAAACAAATTTCCCACTTGGCTGACGGCTCAAGTCGGCGAAAAACGCGAAAAAGTGTTTGTGAGGCGCAAAATAGGAACAATTTTTCCAGATTTTTATGAGAAACCCTTACAAACGAGAGAAAGTGACAGAAAATCACTCAAAAATAGCAATTTTCGAATGCGAGGGCGCCAATTTTAGAACGGGGCACTCCTTTGGAGATTACCCCTGGATTACACTTCCGGAATCTACTTGACTCAGCCTAATTTAGCTAACGAGCCTTTGGATAAGCCACGGGCGTGGAAAGGTTCTATAAATTAGCAGCTACTATAAATGAGGAACTATAGTTAAGACAGTAATGGCAAATGTACTTTGGGTCACAATATTTATTAACACGATCAAGCTGCCACTTTAGGGTCAGCTAAGCTACGTACCAGTCACAAGGGTTTCCGAGTGAACGTCCTAACTGGCGGCAACCGACCAACAGTCGGATCCTCCGGATGGTGAGGTGGAAGGTGACGCACTTTCTCGGGTACTCTATATCGGGTTTTTCCAAACTATAATTGTAAATAAAATAAAAGACGATTTTATATAATGGGTCGCTTCGTTGGCTCACTGGGAATGTGAAGAAAAGACAAGGAGAAAGAAAACTACGTTGTTAAACGACTTCCCAACGAAGACTAACTGATCCGAGCAGTTTACCAGTTTAGGTCGATGTCGCTACTGATCGATCATGTGATTCAATGATCGGGTGGGTAGCATCGAACCTTTCATACAGCCAACAGGACAGACTGCCTGAGCTGCCTCCTAGTGACAATAGTGGTCAGTGCCTTTTCCACCGCCCACACAGTCTACCACGAGCAGTGAGCCAGTGACACATGACCCATCGGGAAGGTGCACTAAAACTAGCGATCCGTAAAGAACTATCGTCCATTATAATTTGCATACTATAGCTCCATTAGAGGCGAGGGAGGGGTGTGCATCGGTTACCACTAAGCCCTCCGAGATCACCAACAAGGCTCTAAGCCCATCAAGTAAGCCATCCAAGAGTCACCTCCCTATGGTACTGATTCACAACAATAAAGTACAAATATCGCAAACGTAGAAGGACGCTTGGTTGTCCCCTTGATGACCATGTCTGGTTCCTTGGAATGGTCCGGATGCGGCTTGTGAATGAGGCCGCCAGCATCGAGGTTCCGGACACTACATCCCAATCCAAAAAAAAGTGCATTCTGCCACTCAAAAATCATCTCAAAATCGCTCAATATCGATTTGAAGACACAGCTAAAAAATCAGCTTTTATTGCATTTTATGAAATTTTCGCTGCTTTTTGTGTCACATAAAGTCAATTTTACATAAAAGAAAAGAAGTGCATATATGTAAGGACAAGTTATGTGCCCATTGCGGGCACTGAATACGTTGGATCCTTTATACATAGTTCCTACTTGCGCCTTATTTATTTCTCATTCTTTCGCGTTACAGGCCTGAAATCAACTGACCATCCGGTGGTCATATCAGTTGAATTCTCTCCACTCTTTTCTGCTAATTAACTGGCAGGTGTGTTCAATCTGACAGAACCCTGATAATACAACTGTCATTCACGGGTGGTTACGTCCGGGAAAATACAGTGTTTACAATTATTCAAATTAAGCCATCATACTCAAGCTTACCTTGTTCGGTTGGCAGCAAGGTCAAGACTTTTGCTGCAGTATCGCAAACGGATATACAGGGTGGGTCCTGAAGGTATCCGGGGTTTCACTTTATAATAACTTTTGTAATACTTAATCGATTTTGATAAATTTTATCTCAAAATGTTCAGAAAAGCTTTAAGTTTTATTCATATTACTTATTCATATAATTGTTTGCCAGATTTTCAAAAAATCCGGGGATTGTAATAAAGTCCTCAATTTTAAAGGTAGGTGATGAGTCATAGAGAAAATAACAAAAAATTGGAATGAAAGGTAAATGAAACTGATAATTTTTCAATTCGTTTGACCGAAAATTTCCATCAGTGATCTCCTACATCATTAAATAAACTTCGAATGGCTTTCTCTGTCACTGAAAAAGCTAAAATTGCTGCCTGGTTTGAATGGACGAAAAGTGTAACAATTGTTCAGCGAAAATTTCGGATAGAGTTTAATTGTGAACCTCCAACTGATAAAACAATTGTCAAAGGGCATAAATTACTTATCGAAGCTGGCAATGTTAGTGTTGAACCAGCGAAAAGACCACTTTCAATTAGGACTGAGGAAAATGCTAATCTTGTGCAGCAACATTTCGAAGATGATCCACACATATCCACTCGAAGAGCTGCTAATGTGCTAGATGTGAGCAGAACCACAATTAGACGAATTCTAAAGGGTCTTAAATGGCATACTTACAAAATCCAAATCATTCAAAAATTGTTTGATGAAGATAAAGCGAATCGGTTGGAGTTTGCGACAGATGAATTGAATTGAATAACTGAAGATCCGAATCATTTGGTCAATCTGGCATTTTCAGATGAAGCACACTTTCATTTAGATGGTGGCGTAAATCGCCATAATTTCAGATATTGGGCGCAGGAAAATCCTAATTGGGTTTGAGAGGAAGGTCTGCATTCTCCCAGAACAATGGTCTGGGCTGCAATTTGGGCGGGAAGTGTAATTGGACCTTTTTCTTGATGAGATTGTTACCAGTGTGCGATATCTGGCATTGCTAGAAACTCAGTTTTGGCCGGAAGTTGAAGTTCGAGGTTTGTCGGATGACATTATTTTTATGCAGGATGGTGCTCCACCTCATTGGGGTATAATTGTTAGGAATTGGCTCAATCAAAATTTTCCAGAACGTTGGATGGGACGCGGATCTCCAAACATGCCCTGGCCGCCTCGCTCTCCTGATCTCACATCTTGTGACTTCTTTGTGAATTCGTTTTGTTTAGTCCAAGCTTTATACGACACGTCCTAGAGACATTTCTGATTTAAAAGAACGAATAAGGGATGTTTTCAGAGAAATTACAGTCGAAAAGTGGAAATGCAACAAAAAACCTTGCTCGAATATCGAAAAAGATTGGAAAAAGTGATCGAAAACGATGAAGTTTATGGTGTTTGACACAATGCATAAAGTTTGTTAAATCTTTCAGAAATAAAACTTGAAGCTTTTCTGAACATGTTGAGATAAAATTTATCAAAATCGATTAAGTATTACAAAAGTTATTATAAAATGAAACCCCAGATACCTGCATATTCCACCCTGTACATCGTTTTGCCAGCGGGAAACAAGAATGACTTCATTCGACCATGAATAATAGTCGTACTATCAAGGTTCTGTCAGATTTAACACACCTGCCAGTAAATAAGCAGAAAAGAGTAAAGATAATTCTACCGATATGACCACCAGATGGCCAGTTGATTTCAATGCCGTAATGCGAAAGAACAAGAAATAAATAAGGCGCAATTAGGAACTATCTATACAACTATAATGGATCCAACGTATACAGTGACCCACAATGCATAATACTTCAAGGCTAAAGCTTCAGGAATACAGGGTACCTATGCAACATTGATTATACTGAGATATATTCTATTCAATTCGATCTATTTGATCTATTCGAATTTAGAGAAAGGTAAAGTTCATCGTCACAGGAACGTTTCTTGACACTGTAAATGTCATTTATGATCCACGCAACATTGGAAACTAACTGCCTGTGAAGTGGATGCCTCCTAGAGATCTGTTTCAACTGCCGACATTTGATGTCCGTCGATAAAAATAGATTTATTCATTTCTTCATTTATACATAACAATTTTTTATTTATGTACGTCTATATGTCTTTTTTGCTTTCATTTGTATTGCAACTTCATCATCACTAATTTGCATTTCATATTGTGTTTTCTTTTCCTTGAATGTAATCACTGACAGCAGCCTGAAAAGTGGTGCTGTATATCTATTTGACAAAAGTAGCTTGGTATGTGTTATTGAACTTGCATTTGAACTCGCAGTGTTTGTCAGTTGTCCCAACCAATTGACTCTTTCTTATAATTTCTTAGAACATGTGTAAGTATTTGATTGGCTGAGATTATTGACAAAATAAAAAGTCCCTCTGCTACCTTGTGTCATTAATAAAAAATTATTTCCCGTCTACCTTGTTTTGCAGCTTCCAGCGTGTTACTTACTACCTTTTTTGGGATTCATTCTTTACCTTTCACAAGCTCACGATCTTTGGATTCTTTGTGTTTCTTGCTGGTGTTTGCGATGGATGCTCCTCTGTAAGTTCATGTTGTAAACACATCAATTGACTTTAAATGTCTCAACTTGTATAAAACAATATTAGACTCTTACTAACAAGCTGATTGCTGAGCGCGTTGGATATCCAATGAATCAGACAACCATAAAGATAATTAATGAAAAAAGGTTTAAATCTAACAGGAGAATGTTGAATGACTTTCAATAAATCGCGTACAATATGAAACTTTTATGAATGGAAGGGATAGCTCTCTGTATATTTTCCTAGTAGGGAGGTGTTAGCTTTTGGAAACCCGCAATCAATAATATCAATGACGTATGGTAGAAGTTGAACATGATTTGTTGGTCCCTCGTTATTCAAGGGAAGTTGTTGACTCCACATACATCTGAAATAAATGTTATTAGTTAGACGAAACTCCAAAACAGTATAAAGTTAAGAAAATAGCAGAATGCAACCAAAAGGCATTGGAAGTAAAGTAGGGCCTACTTGTTCCTTGTCTCTTCAGTTAGCCGCTCCAGCTAATTGATTTTGTTCAGCATTTTTTATACATTGCGAGCACCTCAGTGGAAAACATGAGTCTTTTAAATTTCTCTCGCTGGATGTATTACCTGGTATTTGTGCATCGTTCAACTTAATAACTTTTCAAAATCTAGGACAGTATAACAAGCTTTTACTAACTGGATTCTATTTCATAACGCATTTATAGATAGGCAAGCACCTGTATTGTATAGCAATTCAAATGTATTTTTGCATAACGTCGAAATTGCGAAACGCTTATTTGCATGATAACTATTTTAGAGATAACGGAATCATGGCTAGCTTCATGAAAAAATTGCTCGCCGGCCTATCTCTATTCGCTTTTTGCGAAGTTTTGCTTCTTTACGCTTATCGAAAGATCGAATGCTATTTCGTTAAAGAAACGATAATTTTATTTGTTAAACCGGACAAAAACGACGTATCTCTAATTTTTTGCTCGTTAGTGGCTTTCTTAATCGTCGTTCCACCTTTTTTGACGTAAGTTTATGTCGCTTGTGAATTTTACCGGCGAAAAATAAAAAAAAGCTGTTGAAGAACTGTTTTTTGCTATTTTCTCAAATTTTCGATTTCAAATTACTAAATAAAACTTTGTTTTCCTCAGTTACACATGCAGAAAAAATGCTTGCTTGACCAAAGGAATTTTTTTGAATTTCGGACGAAAAATGGCGCTATTTCTGAACGAGCACGTTGTTGCGATTATTGCGCAATCTCGCTGTGCGCATGCGTTTCACAAATCAATAAACAGCGCAAACCGGCGCAGATAAAACTAGTTTCGCGCCACAACGCCTTCGCATCTTTTTGCAACCGATTTTTAGTTTGAATGGACGAGCTGCGTTACTCGCACTGAAATCCAGCTGGTTTATTACAGTTGCTTTGTTTTTCTGATCTATTATCTGAGAAAACTAACAAAGCACTATTAAAATAATGTTACATTTAGACAGGACTTATTTGTTTCAACTTTTTATTAAGCTGGCCATGCGAGGTACATAGATTGTTAACCATTGTCATTGGTGCATTTCCATTTCATAAGCAACACAAGTATGAATAGCGACTCCTTTTTTTAGTCACAGTCACGAAGAAACTCCTTCCTGCGCCCATGCCTACCACTTAGCTCAAATAATTCAACTAGTCAAAGAAGATGTAATCGCGAAACAGTTTAGAAAATGTGGTTTGACAGACCAAAATCTGCGATTCACAGCAAAAGCTGTTCGAAACCTTGGTTTGTATGAAACATTTACAGTTTATGTATGAAATTGTTGCTTGACATGTTATTATTTAGCTTTAAGAAACCCTCAAGTAGATATGAAACAATTCGCGAACATGGTCGCAAAAGTAATTGACAAAGCTTTCCGGGTGTTCGTGATTTTACCGGGTGTTCGTGGTACGCTTAATCTTTCACCCCGACGAATTACTATCGGCGAGCATTTCCTCAACTTCGTCTTCGGACATGCACCTCCTCACTTTGACTTGCCTGGCATCACAACTTCATTATTCTGCAACGAATCTGGCGCCGGCGGCACGTACTCCGTTGAGACAGCAAAAGCCTCTTATGACAAAGACATAATTACCGGTGCATTGGCCAAAGATACTAAAGATTCCATTTCCGTTGCTTTAACTTATCTGCATAACCATTGTTTTAAACATGTATATATATTTTTGTATCTTTTAATGATCAGACTGGAATCGAAAACTCGAAAACTTGTTTTAATTTAGTTTGGAATTCCTCTTCCGATAGGGAACGTCCACATTGATTTTAAGCCAACAAATCTTCTTATCCAGGGTTCTTCTGGTGGTCTTACAACTATCGCTGCTCTAATATCTCACTATACGGGTCGACCTCTTCGAATGGATAGAATTCTTATGGGTGAAATCACACTCAATGGTGCTTTAATACCGGTACACTCGATAAATTTATAAAATGCTGTGTACATTCCATTCAAGATCTTCGAAATCTTAGGTCGGTAGCCTCGAAGAAATGACGCGGGCAGCAATACAAAAACGTTGCTATACGCATATCGTTTTGCCCGAGGGAAATCGAGATGATGTCCTTCGCTTGCCAAAGAGAATGCGGGTTAGTTTTTAAAATTAATGTTTGTCGGCAATACTAGATTTCTAATCTCTTAACATTTTAGAGGGATATGAAGTTTATCTTTGTTGAAAACATTCCAGAGGCTTTGCAAGCTGTGTGGTGATAATTTTTTGCCATATATTGTGCGCTTTGAGTAATTTTTTCATTCGTTTTCATTCTCCAACACTATTGCTGTTTATTGTATGCATTTATTTCTTAACTAATCCATGTTGGCATTCGAAGATTACTACTTTTTCTCGGGATACGACATCGAATCGCACCATTCATTGGACCATTCATTCACACCATTCACCAATCAGACTAAAGACCAAAAATTAATTAACTTGATTATGTTAATCACTAAGCATCTGTTGTCATTGAGCAAATTTAGTCATTGATTTATAGTCCATCTATAACAACTGTAGTTCCATTGTTGAGCGTATTGTCTGACAGAATCTTCTAAATAATCACTCATCATTATAGCCTTGTTATCATTCTGTTTCTGTTATTTGTTTTGTTTTTCAATGTTTTTCACCTTCTAATTTATAAGTCACTAGACAACTCGAAATTTGTTTTAGAAATGAAATTTGTTGACTGACTTTTCGCTGATATTAGAATATTGCTCTTTTTTGCTTTTTCTGGTGGTGGAGGATGGTTTTTTTTATTTTTGTTTTTTATCGTTATTGACTTGAAAGTCAAACAAATTTGCTCTTAAAGACACTGATATTGTTTGACACTTAATGATTTTTGTTGCCGTTTATATTGTATTATTTTAGAGAGTTTTGCTCTAAATATTAATTTATTATTCCGAAAAATCGTTTTACTCATCGTTGAAATGTGATAATTTTCAGATAATTTTTAAAGGTTCTGATAAAATAAATTATGCATTTTTTATCTAAGCACAAGAAATTTGTAAGTTTATGTTGGACCTCAAAATAATGACAAGCAGGTTTTAATGGTTTTATAGCAGCAAATTCGTCTACAGTTCAATTTCCCGCCTCGGTTTACGTCAGCAAAAGTGTGAGCGCGATCGTGTTTTCCTACTTTTGACGCGTTCTCATTTTTCCTTTTTACTTTCTTTCGCATTAGAGTCCAGCGATTCGTTTCTTCGCTTGTTTCGGTATCGTTTGAGAATTAGGGTGTTCCAAGCCGTGCGCGTACGTAGTCAAAATAATGTACGCTGTTGTTGCTTGTTTTGCTTTCTATAACTTGCTTGGTTTCCTTGGTTTACTTCTCTATAACTTACCCGGAACGCCAAATTTCATGTTTTCCGTTACGCATGAAAACGATGTTTTCCTCTTTCTTGGCTTCTTCGTGGCTGGTTGGCTGGTTGGCTTCTTGGTGGTGGTTTTTGCTATCATGCGTTTCAGGCTCAGGCAAGTTTTTCAACCTATAGTTCAGTTTATCGGCATAAAAACGACTTTTTTGAACTAAAAATCCGGTTCTATACATCCTCATGATTTAATTAATAAATGGCTTCTGATTAGCTGACCTTGAATGTCGGTCGTATTTTTATTTCTTTGACTTGCTGTTACATATTTTAAGAATTAGTAATCATGGTGTTTGTTATTTGTTGTTGTTTTTTTACTTTTGTCAACATAAAAATGAAACCGAAAATTGTAGCGCGCTTGCTGCGTGCGCCCGCCGTTACCCTAGAAACGTGAGCAAGGCGTAAAGTTTGTTTGCAGCGCTCTTATCGGGCTGAAGTTTGCTCAGTTCTACTGCTGCGGAGAATGGTTTTCTCGATGATGGTTTTTTGGTTTTCTCGATGAATCACACATCTGGGCTTGTAATTTCGACAGACGTGGGCTACTTAGCCTTGTATGTATTCGCCAGCAAATCCAACAGTTACCAACCACGTGTCCATGCCTGATTCACTGACTGTAGCCGATAACTTGGCAAATCTAACCTGTTATGAAATATGCTAGCGGCGTAATGCATACTATGTCGATTTTAGATATGCAATCAAGCAAAATCAACTGCACTATAATGCGCCTGAGGATGAACCCCCTTCCTCAAAATGGTAATTCAGTCGATGTAGCCTCGTAGAAAATAAGATGTTACATCAATATTACTTGCTGTAGTGCGGCGAAAACGTTGACCAAACTCTTTTATGGGACAGAGGAAATCAAAACTAATATTCTCGATCGACTGACCTCAAAGAAACCCGTGTTGTTGGTGGGCGCGCGAGGTGCTGGCAAAATGACTCTTGCTCAATCGATTGCTGAAGCTTTAAAGCGAAAGTTTGTTCGGTAAGATTTGCATCATATTCGTGCTATAACGATTTTGTAAAAAGCATAATTGTAGAGTTTCTATGGATAAAGTTGATAATCCAAAGGATGTCCATGGTAGCTCTACTCGCGCTGGTCGTATTATACAAGCAATTACTGGTTCTAAGTCGAAAAATCCGGTTGTATTTATCGAAGACATAAATACTATGGTATGCTAGCAGTAGCAACTATTGCACAGTTAGCTGTTAAAATTTGTTACAATAAGTGTTACATTTTTGTTTAGGTTACTGGAAGCCATGGTGATCCAGTAGCAGCCTTGTCTGAGATGCTGAATCCTCTTAACAGACCTGTCTTTCGAGACCAGTTAAGCCACGTGCATATAGATTTTTTACATGAGGTAAATCTATTGTGCTTACAGTTCTGCGACTGAGCCATTCGATTTGTCCAGTGTCTTATTTATTCTGTCTGCTGATACGGATTTTCCCGCCCTACCAGATCGTTTATACGAATGGGTTGATGTAAGCTGTATAAAATTGATACCAATTTAATAAAAACATGCGAGAAATGCCTTATTTCAGTGGTTTAAAATTCAGCCATATGGGATTAAAGAAAAAATAGAAATAGCTGAGCATTATATTATTCCGAAATTACTTGCTAAACATGGTTTAACCAACAATGATCTCCGCTTTACAAAAGAAGCTATCAACGATGTTGGTGTGTAAGAGTTGGATAGCAGTAACAAACCAAACATGTTATGGTTTGATCCTCGTTTAGCCCTACGGCACATGGCGGAATCAGGGGTCAGAATGTTCGCCACTATGTTGGATGGAGTTATGGATTCGTCTCGAGCGAGTGCTCAAATCGGGCCTCTAACAATCGACGTTCCTTATTTAAACTCTCTCTCAGGGGTGTGTTCACCCAAATTTGTATGCCTAATCAACAGAAACTGGATAACCGAAGTTTCTTGGTTTAGCCGTGCTTTCGCATGTTGTCCACTCCCAAGCGTTTATCGGTCGGAATGGCAGCAGGATTAATGTGCTCAAAAACTAGTGTCTTCGTTTGTTACGTCGAAACTGCGATTATCAACGAGGGTCAAAACGTAATGACAGGCAGGGTGGGACAATCGACCAAAGATACCATTCGGCTTGCTTTGACCATCGCCCGCAATCACGATTGGAAAGAAGTCAACGAATTTTGCTGAAAACATACGCCTGGTTGCTAAATTTGGTCATCATACCAGTATTTTTTTAAGTTTGGCTTGACAAGCGACGCGGCTCAACAAAATGTACATGTCGACTTCAAGCCTACCGGCATCGAGGGGGATGGACCCTCGGGCGATGCGACGATTTTTTGCGCCCTCTTCTCTCAGTTTACTGGCAGGCTCATCCGAGAGGACAGGGTTATTATCGGTGAAATATCCCTCAATGGTTCGCTACTTCCGGTAGTTTTTTGTACTCCTCTTGCAAGCTATTTTGTAAGTATACCGATGCATTTAACAGGTTGGGGGCATTCGCGAAAAAACGTTGGCAGCGATCGAAAATGGATACAGTGGTATCGTTTTGCCAGAGGCAAGTTTTAAAGACAAGCGGCTCTTGCCGGATGAATACCAGGTTCGGACCATTTTACCTCATAACTTCTTGCGATGCAAATAAAAGGATAACTATTCTCTCTTTAGAGTAAAATTGAATTTATTTACGAAGATACACTTCAAGGAGCTTTACATGCTATGTTCGTGCCGGACATACTGTAAATCGATTCCTTTCGATTCTTGTTTCATTAGTCAATGCACAACTTTTGCTCGTTAGTTGCTATTTTTGAGCTTGTGACAGTTACTATATCTAAGGATTTGTCTGCCATTAAATTTGTGCGTTGACTTTTGAAACGACACCTTCTAAGTGCAAGTGGATTTGTTTTCTTGTTTTTTTGTTTGTTTTTTTGAGAACTATTTTGTCTTTTATTCTTTTCATCCCGGTTTTAATTTTCGATATTTTTTCACTCAGTTTTATTTTGTCGAATTGTTTTTTTCATCAAACTTACTTTACGATTTTAAATTATTGTTCTTTGTACCTTTTGAAAAAATTTTTAATGACAGTGGAACCAAGTTCATGAAGCTATGAATAACCGATCTTGACAGTGCATTGAAATTTTGCAATTATTTGATTTGAATAGTCTTTTTCGGGTTCAAAATTTAATACTTCCGTGCCAGTCTATTTTTTCACAAGCAACAACTGGCAATTTTTCCGTTTTGTTTTACTGTCTGTTATCGTGTTTTATCCACAAACTGTCCTAAAGAATTGTTTATTATTATGAAAAATTCAAAATTCCCTCGTGTCTTCAAGATTTTTATTAATTTTAAGATATGATGAAAGAGTTTTTAGTAAATAATTTATTTGCATTTTGATCAAATGAAATTCTTGGCTGCCTGTACATCGATATTACTGCAGACAGTAAACTATAGCGACCAATATGATTTACATATCCCTTGCCTTATCTTTTGTAAGTAAAGCACATAAGCAACTATAGAGTGCTGTTTGTGCAACTAGCTGTCGTGCAACAATGGTTAACAAGCAACTACAGTTCATGAACGACTATAGTTTGTATGAAACTATAGGAGAACGCACACCATGCTTCACAGCAACAAAGATTTCTGTTCCATAGTAATACCAGTGGCTGAAGTCAGTGAAATCAACGAATCAACAATCATTGAAATCAGTGGCTGTTAATCTACAGTTGAAGCCGCGCACAACTATAGATCTTATCCGAGGATATTTGTTCTCCGACTGTGACGCGTCAATCTCTTGAAAACTTCAATAACGTGTCGTTATGCCGTCTCGTTCGGTCCAAAATTTAATACAAGTCAGTGTAATTTACAAAAACAAAACAAAAAATGTTCAACAAAGACGTTTTTCTCGATTTTCGAATCGTTTCAAATCGTATTCGACTTCCACCGCCAGTTGATGATCAGCGGCGAAAATTTCGTGAATTTCATTCTTGTAATCCTTGACCAAATCCCGTAGGTAAATCATCAATTCGCGCATCAACGGATTATGTTTCTGAGCCAAAACGTGTTTCAACGAAATTACCGTCGGAACTATATTTTCGATCGTGCTCTGTTTTACGGCCTGGCTCAACGCCTTCCGCGCAATTTCAGCAATCTCAACGCCGGCGGCAGCGGGCTCTGGGTCGTCCAAATCAGGATCCTCGACCACGGCCGGTCGTCGCAAGCTACACAGCTTCATTTCCTTGCACGCCAAAATGGTCAGCGCGTCGAACAGCACTTGTTCGGTCGGCGGATCCAACGGTAATAATTCATCGACGACGGCGCCTGCAAATCAAAAGAAAAGCACAAAATAGTGACCGAATGCGACGATAAAAAACAAAAAAAGCGCACCTAAAACATCTTGTACGATGCGCGCCGCCGTTTGAAACCGTTGCTGATCGTTGAATCGTTCCAACATGAATTTATATAAAAACAATCGTCGAGTTTTATTATCATCGCCGCTCAGCTTGAATGACTCTTTGGCTGAGGCGGCGACGTCGTCGTCGTCGCCGTCCACGCTGCTGGCGTACGACGGATGTTTGACGTCGTTGAAAACGAAAACGCATTCGACGAAATGATTAAAGAACATCAAAGGATGCCGCGCGAGCAAAATGTTCAACAGGCAAAATTCAGTAAATCGTCGAATGTCGGCGTCGCAATCCAACAACGAGCCGAGGAAACGATGAAACAATACGCCGCGCCATTTTAAATAATCTTCCTTCAACAACGTCGTCAGCAGCGTTAACGTTTGCTTGCGTACGAGTTGCGAGCGATCGCGCAAACATTTCGATATCGTGGCGAGGTGTCGATCGACCAACGACGTATACCGAACGCACAAATCGGCCAAGACGACGATAACGTTGTTTCGAATTCTGCTACTCTCGCACGTTTCCAATTCGCGAGCCAGTTCGGCGACGCAGCATTTCGCCGACTCTTCGTCTTGCAGACATAATTTGCCTTAAAAAGCATATATAGTTCTCTAAGAACTATACATCGAGAGACTATATAGTTGATAAAGCACTATAGTTCATAATGGTCGATAGTTCATGAGCGATTATATTTCTTACCTAAAACAACCAATGCGTACGCCCGAATATCTTCGTCCAGTGGTGTTTTTCGTCGCTCGGGTTGAACTGGCTGCGAAAAAATTTCGTCTATAGTTTCCGTCGTCGACAAGATCAACGCTTGCAATATGAAGAATATTCGCTTAGTAGCCACCTTCGACGACAATAAAACTATCTCGCCCAACGTGATTAATCGACGAATAATCGAAACGCTATCGCACGCTGTCGCGTCAACGTCGTCGTTCGATTGAACGAAAACGATATCAGACAAATAACGTTCGCAAGTCGTCAGCGTATCGGTGCAAAAATTCTGAAACATTCGCGCGGCGTCGTCGTCGCCGCCGGCAAAACGTTTATACAACGACGAAACGGCGTGCAAAACGGCGGCGATGTGCTCGGGCAGTACGCTGAATGATTCAATTTTTCGTTTCATATCGACCAACAACGTCGACGCATCGTCGACGTCGAGTTTGTCGGATTTGTTGGCGATAATTTTCGCCACGTAATTAACGACGGACGGTGACAGGTTACCGTCGAGCCAAACGTTTTTCGCGTACATCGGCGAATATTTGGAACAAGCGCTCAATTCCGAAAGGATCATCCACGCCGCCGCTTCGGCGTCGGGTTCTTTCGTTTTTTGTTCGACGGCCGACATCGAACGAACGTCGATCGAATTCGCGGCGACCAATTTATGGATGAATCGAACGAGATATCGAGAAAATTCTTTTTCTTTTTCGATTTTTGCTAACAGGCGCCAAGATTTCGCCGCTTCAACGGCATCGCCGCCGCAGCCGTGTTTCGTTAAATGACCGAAAACAGTCGACGCGAACAGTTCGGACGATTTTTCTTGTACGGACGCTTCGCGATCGGTGATCGTCGGCAGAAAGGCGAGCAACCATTTCATTTCCAACGTTTTATTTCCGTCGTTGTGCGTGAGAATGTTTGTAAAACTTTCGATGGCTTGTTTTCGAACCTGAAAAACAAAAAATCAGCGTTCATAATGCACTAGACAGTTCATTTGAATAACTAACGAACTATAGTCCTTTATGAACTATAGACTCGTGTGAATTATAGTCCATTTACCGATAGCGCTGGATCCATGCAACAGTTCTTGAGCGCGTCGCACACGTTTTCGTTCAACGCCTCGTGTATCGCCAAAACGATGACTTCCAACGTTTGCACGGCGGTTTTTCGCACGGACGCCTTCTCGTCCGAGCAACGACGAAGCACCATCGGAATGAAACTCGTCGTTTCGACCAGGCTAACGCTGCTGCTCTGGCGAATGCTCACCGGTCCGAATGAACTATTTCTAATCGGTCGACGATCGGCGGATTCACTGTGAGGCACGGTCAAACGCGCCGGAGTCATCGACGGCGGTTGCGGCGTAGGCATCGACGATAGACAAATCGACGTAATGACGTTCAAATACTTTTGCTCTTCGTCGGCGATCAAAAGCGCGACGCCGCTCAGCGCTCGCATGCGAACGCTGGCCGCTTTGTCGTTGCATCGATTGACGACGATCATCGTCAAGTCTCGTTGCAACGTTTCCAAAACTAATTCCTCGTCGTAGCCTGTCGTCGACGGTCGGCGTATTTCAACCGCTTTCTTCAATAGCGCCAACGCCATGTCGACGGCGAACGCGCGATAAGCGATTTTCGTATGCCGTGAAAATTTATGTAACCATTCGGTGAATTTCATGAAACACTCGTCGGGCAGCGCCGACGCCAGATCGGCGATGGTCAGCGCGCATTTCGAGCGGAACGCCGCCTTGTCGACGATCTTCGCGCACAGGTTTTGCACCAAAACGTAAACCAACGGACCGACTACCTTCTTGTGGTCGAACATTAAATTATGCACGTACGCCGTCGCTATGTCTTTCATGTGGACGACTTTCACGGGCACCGTCGACGACGCGTTGACGCCGCCGTCGACATTCGTCGATCGCATCAACAGAATGGGCATCAATCGTTTGAGCACGTGTTTGGCGATGACGCCGACGTCGCCGTGCTGCCCGTCGCACAGTTTATGCAAATTAGCGAACGCCAAACTGGCCACGTTTCGATTTCGTAGCCCCTTATCGTCGTCGGCGCGCAACGTTACGTCCTGACCGTCGCTCGTAACGTGCAAAAGTTGAGTCAAACTGTCGACTAAATGAAACACGGAATCGTCGTTGCTTTGCATCGAGAACTTGCCCAAAAATGACCACAACCCTTTCAATAAGTTGTACAGAAACGTTCGAACGGCGTCGATATCGCGTCCGTTCAAACTGCGACGTCGGCGAACGTTGCGATCGTCGTCGACGTCCATTTCTTGATCCTCGTTTTCGTCGGCGGGGCAAGCACGTTTTTGTGATGGCTTGGGTCGTTTTTTTGCTTGTTCGGAGGTTTCATCGGGCGACATAAGTCGACAACACAGTTTGAATGCTTCAATAGTTTTCTGAAAGACAAAACAATAGTTGTTGTTGGACTATAGTTGTCGTTAAACGATAGTTCATGTCAGACTATAGTTGACGGTTAGGCAACATTGATCTACGTACTATAGTTGGTGTTGGAGTATAGTTTGTGCTATAACGATAGTTGATGAATTGGGCATTGGATGCGTCTATAGTTCACGATGGAATATAGTTGATTTTGACTATAGTTGGCGTGCCATTTCATTTGATGATGGAACTATAATTAATGAAAGAATATAGTTGACGTGCGTCTATAGTTGCATAGTTGACTTTGAATTATTACTTGAAATAAAGATGAATGGAACACGTTATAAGCTCTCGAGCCATTGACCGAAGTTAACGCGAGATAAAACTCGGCGCCGACCAGCGATCGAAGCTGGGCGTCGAAATCGGCGTCGTTTTCCTGAAAAAAAAACCAACAAAGTAACCTTCAAAATTCGACCGAAATTTGTTTTTGTGGGTTTTACTTACTTGACCGGTTTGAATTAAATAAAACACGAACGCCAATAAATTTTTGAACGAAATGTCGTTTTCGATTAAAGTTTTCCAAAAGTTCTCGCTATTTTCGTTCGTTAACGACGAAGAAAACGAACGTAACAAGGAAGAAGCTAGAAAAACACGGTTTTCGACAAATTTTTGCGTAAAAATAAACGCAAATTCGGTCTGACCTTTGGTTAAACGTGTCGAAATTTGATTCAACGGCATAACGGTCGAAATTTCATAATCGGAAAGCGGCATTGATTCGATGAAATTTCCATTCCAAATAAAATCGATCCATTCGTTTGAAATCGTTTCGAAATTAAATTCCATGAAAATCTCCATTATCTCGTCGATCGAGTGCATTTTTTCGGTTTTAGTCGAGTATTTTAAATTTTACAGCAAGGAATTCAACAAATTTTATTTTATAGCGTTAAATTTTGAAAAGGCAACAAAATTTAAATTCGCGCTTTACTTTTGAAAATTTTCGTCATAGAATGTATCTCACTTCTTCATCAAATGAAATACAAATTAAAAATAGTGGCAAATTATAAATTGTGTAAATAATTCATTTTCAAGTTTATTTTGCTCATATTACTTTATCATGTACAATTTCATTTTTGACGCTTATGGTCGAACAAGATTTAAATTATTATAGCAACATTTTCCATTTTTGCAGCCATATTTTCGATTGCATTCATTGCATCGATTCAAATTGTAGTTCCAATCTCGACGACACTCGTTCGTACAGTGAGGCAGTTGACAATCGGATTCGCTGTTACAGTACGACGGATTAGTAGGATACCATCCTTGAGGGCAAGCTTCGTCTGAAACGTGCAAAAAAATACAAATAAAATCACTGTCTAATATAATTTCCAGCAATAAAAAGATATGATACCTCGTTGGAAATTATTATTGTTATTGTTATTTTTCCTTTGGCATTGATTTCTGATACAATCTTCGTAGTTGCGATTGCATTGATTATCGTTTTGGCACCCTGAAAATGAAGAAAAAATGATTTGGCCAGCTGATTTCAAATCAAAATCGTGAATAATTTTGTTTTACATCCAGCCATTGCATACGACAAACAGGCTGATAAAGTGATGAATAAAATCACGTGTTCCATGATACAATAAAGCCGGCAGAACTGGAAGAAATCTTGATTTAAATTTGTGGTCATGAAACAAACGCATTTATACAATTTTTGCGCCTACGCAGTGCCAAGATGTACCAAAGACTATAACAACTTAGATCAAATGAACTTGTTTTAAAACTTGTTCTCAAAGATCTTGATCTGCGCCTGTTCAGTGTCACTAACAGGTACAATGTCGTACAAACTGATTTCATTAGCCAAAAAGGCTCAATGGAAAGAACTGTATGGCACACTTCTGCAAAATAAATGAGTGGACAATTGTTTTTAATAGAAAATGGCCTGCAACTATAGTCCATTAACGATGAGCCAACATGGCCCCGGTGCCCTTACGGTCCGACACCAACTGGCACCCGACGTTTGTTAGCGGAACGGATCATCATGACCGGAAGCAGCCCCGCGACTGATGATGCCCGAGGATAAAGCCTCGGAACTGTAGTGCATTCGAGTGGACTGCAAATAAAGTCTGATGCAAAAAAGTCGACATGCCCCGGCTCCTGTCCGATGTTTACGTCAACTGGTCGAGAGCGTGGGCGAGTGTGTGGTCGTCGCTCGCCCTACCATAATTTGCCCGACATCGGATCGGGGGCGACGTGGCGACGAAAAACCGTTACGTAAAATCCAATTAGTCGTCATTGGCAAACAGCATAAACGTGCGCCTGTCATGATGAACATTTATGGATGGAGAGGAAGGGAGAGAAGTCAAATTTATTTTTCTTCTCAGGCACTCGAAAATAATCAGAAAAGAGCAAAAAATAATGAAAATCTTCTTCAATTTGTGTCGAAAGTCAGATTTGGTGGAAATTCAAGCAAAAACGAACATTTTTTAGCCAGTGACATTTGTAGTTTGCTTAAAACTTTAAATTTACAGAAATTTTGCTGCGTTCAGACGCTGATGCCGCGTTTTGACGTTGAAATTTGCAATTTGATGACTTTAGACGCTGAAAATTGTAAGTTATTGCTTTCAGCTGTGATAGTTGTTCAGCGCGACGTTTTTTCCGCTTGTAAACACTCGTAACACAAGCGCTGACGTCAATTTTGCGTGATTTCGCGTCGGATAAACGGATTTATAACGAGTAACAAACATTGTATAATTTCTCTAGCACGTCTTATTAGGGTACTTTCCGACAATTTAGAATTGGTACTCGGTAGCATCTTACAGGCGCACTAGCCAGTCGTATATCTGGCCGCTTCAACGAACGAACAAAGTGCTTTCGACTCGGACTGGAGAGAGTCTCTCCTGACCACGGTAGCTCCTCGGCGGCCATCTTCGCCGATGTTAAATTGGCCTTGTAGGGTTTCGTCGTCGTCGTTCGTCGATCGACATCGAGCAAAGTCCTACAGTAAAACTGCGCCGTTCAATTCCGCCCCGTTCGAAAAACCCTAGCCACTCGAACGACGACGTCCGTCGACTCCGCCCGACGAATCGGCGATCGAGAAATCGCGCTCGCCAAAAGCAAACAAACGAGCCGGTTCGACAATGCGAGCCATTTATTCACTGTGCAAACATTCTCCGAGGTCTATATCAAACAAAGTGTCGTACGTCGTTCAGATGATGTCCATCGGCGTAGGCAAACCGGCCGTCAGGATCGTGCCTCCTCCTCAACTTCAAAATTCTTCAAATTCGGCGGCCTCGCAATCGCATACGACACCTTTTTCCGTCACCGACATCTTGAGCCCGCTCGTCGACGACTATCCAAACAAGGTTAGCAGCAGACAGCATCAGGCCCAGCAACAGCAGCAGACAACGACCCAGCACCAGCAACAGCAGCCGACGACGACCCATCATCAACAGCAGCATCAACAGCAACATCAGCAAATGATGAGCTCGTTGGACGCCGCCGGCGGATTGAATCCGTTTCAAGCTTATCGCTCGCATCCGAATTCGCACCAAACTAGTCAACAGCCGACGAGCGTCGGTAATCCTTACTTGAGCCATTGTACCGGCGCCGCTTCCGGATTCGCGTCGCAGTACGGCGGCGGTACGGATTTCAGCGGATATCAAACGGGATGGTACGGAAGTACGCACGATCCGCGCTTCGCAAGTACGACTTTTTTGCTTTTTCACTCACTTTCCATTCCAATTTTGGAACACTTTTCAGCCGAGAGAAACAAGTTTTTGCTTTTTGTAAGCATATTTCAGTCTGAAAAAAACCTGTTTCATTGTCATTAAGCGTTCTTTGTCGGTTTTACAGTATTCCCGGCACGTACAGTAAATCCATGCTTTGTTTATCTTTTAGTCCCGAGATTTATGGGATCGCCGGCCGGGGGCGGTATGCAAATGAGCTTGGGTCCTTGCGGTATGATGGATCCGGCGAAAGCCGCCGCCGCCGGCATACAATTTCCGCTGGCTCAGCGGCGAAAGAGGCGAGTTTTATTCACGCAAGCTCAAGTTTACGAATTGGAACGTCGATTTAAACAGCAAAAATATCTTTCGGCGCCCGAACGTGAACATTTGGCTCAACTTATAAACTTAACGCCGACTCAAGTCAAAATCTGGTAAGTTTTTTGTTTTCAAAACGCTCGAGCAAGCAAAAGTTGCAACAAGCTCGTTTTTTAAGGTTTCAAAACCACAGATACAAATGTAAACGTCAGGCGAAGGAGAAAGCCATGCAAGACGTACAAAGGAATCACGGCGACAAGAATTCCGGCGCCGGTAATCACGGATCGTCAGCTCAAAGTATAACACCTCAGAGTCACCGGGATTCCGTATCGCCGAACGTTTTATCGAACGGATCGCCGAGGAAAATAGCCGTGCCCGTATTAGTTAAGGACGGTAAACCGTGCGGCGATAGTTCGCCGTTGAGTGGAGATTTAAGCCCCGACCCATCGTCGAACGACGGTCTCGGCGCCATCGAAGTTAGTCCGACGCCGACGGATTTAAAATTGAACTTGGGCTTGGCGCCACCCGGCCACCCTCAGGCATGGGGTCAGCCGACGGCGTTTACGTGCGCCGGCGGACCGGCTTTCGGTGGATTCGGAGCGACATCCCATTTTTCGGCGGCCGCCGCTAGCGGCATGGGTTATTCGAGCATGTCCGGTGCAGTTGGCAATCCGTATTCGTACAATCCACTGCCGACGAGAGCAGCGTGGTAGGAACTATAGTTGAACATTATTTTCCTCATATTTTATTCCAGTTTGTACTTTTTTTTATTGTACGTGTTTATAGCAACTTGTGTAGATTAACTTGTCGAGTCGACGCTTTTCTTTTTGCTTTTTTTAACTTGTTTCGTGCATAAAACTAATTTCATTGGTTGTTCGAACATAATTTATGATTGATTTTAAGGTCTTTGTTGCTTCGTCCTTTTTCGAGCTTGTTGTGAATTCCTCAAAGTTAACGTGAAGTGTGATGTGCTTTATCTCAAAGTCGAATATATCGTTTTTTCTGTTGTTTTTTCAACTTTCCATTAATTCTCTGGTTGTTGAGCGGATTTGATCGTTATTTGCGTCGAAACGAGTCATTTTTCGATGGTAACGCAGAAAAAGCGCATTTTTCATTCGATTTTTCATCGAAATGTGTTGTTTTTTGCTTCTAAACGTGTCGTTTTTCGAAACTGATGTCAAAAAGCGATTTATCCGCTCCATTTTTCTGCAAACGTCTCAAACTTCAGTTCGTGTGTAATTAATTAATTTTTGTAATCATTTTGCGAAGATTTTTATCCGAGTTTTCTCATATATGATTCATAATTTTTTTGTTATTATTAGCTTTATATAATTATACTTTTATTTGGCAGGGTAAATTTATTATAAATGAGTTTCTTTTTTTGTCGGCCGTCTTTTTTTGTATGTTCTCCTTTTCTTTCTGTGTTCTCCAAATATTGGAATGTTCGCGGCAATAAAAACCTATTGTCAAAGCGCAAATTTTGTTTTTTGGTCCTCTGTCCGGGCGCGGGCGTGCTATTTGTCGAGTAGACGGCCTGTCGCCGTAAAACGCTTTGTCGCCGCTGATATTCGCACGTACACAGCGGGACGCGGGACCCGGGGGCACATTCCACCTGCGAACTATAGATGGATTTAGACAGTGGGCCGTAGAGCTCGTTAGACAGTGAGTCTAGGGCGATAGACGGCATGGCTAATGCGATAGACAGTGAAACTAGTCCTCACGAGGGGATAGTTGGCAAATTTGCATGTACCGTAGAAAACAATGGCATGTAAGGATAACAATTTAACATCATAGGGCGCCCATTGTGCTAGGTGACGAAGACGAGCCGCGAAATTCGCACCTGTGCCCGGAATGAGTCCGAGCCGACGCCCCGTCGGGTTCACAATTGCTTTCGACGCATGTAGGCCGTGTAATCCTCTTTTTTGTTCAACCGATTCGCGTTTTTCATTGTTGGCCCGACGCCTTATGTAGTATTCCCGTTTCGCGAATTGGTAAATGAAACTTCAAAGGTTGCATTTGTATGAGTCAAGCGTCGAAAATGCGCTATTGCGAGCAAAAACGGTAATCTTTTGAGCAAATTTAACAAAACTTCCCTCGCAGTTGTTTTTCCCGACAATAAACGCGATGAATCCCCGATCGTTCGAGCTGAAGCGACTTGTAAGTGAACTCTCACGGTATATTAGCGGCGGCTTGTCTATGAGTCTCTTAATCCGATGCCTACAGTTTGTATTTTGTTGATTTTATTGAAAAGTCTCTCACAGCCCCTATCTACAGCGACGAGTTTGCCGAACTGGCTATATTGATGCGTTGTCCAGTGACTTTATTGGTTTTGTAGCGCACAAATCGCGCGCAAACGCAGATCGCCTCGCCGCATAGTTGATCCGTCCCCCAACCTTTTCTCTTTGGTTTTTCAACCCTTTAGGTTTACTTTTTCCACGATCGGACGACGGCGAGCTTCGAAATGAGACATCGGTATGAGTCTACCCTCGCCTCCGTTGACGATGGTTCGTGGGAATCAAAAACCTTAGACGACCCTCTCGATCGCCCGATGACGGTTACCCTTTTGGAACCACGAAGGTCTCTCACTCGATAGGCGCTTGGGAACCAATTGAAACTTTTCAAAATGCACACAGACCGAGCACCATTCCTCTCGCCACTAGTGTTGGAAAGCTTTTCGAGAATAACACGTCCCAGCTAACCGTGCGAGTCACTCGAAAACTTGTTTCAAAACAGTACCCTTTCGTTACAGTGCACTCGAAAAACTCGTCGACAGTTGTCGGTTTTCGTGCATTTTTTCGATTCGTGATTATAGGCTTAAGCAGAAAGTATATACCGTACGCTTAAGGAAGTATAGTAGGATAGGAAAACGTAACTTAAGTGTACTGTAGTTGCACTGTCTATATTTGCTTTCATGGTCCGGATTTGCCGGCTATGCATTGTGGCGAGGCGATGATAAATACGAAAACTTCTGTAATGTTGTTGCGACTGGCAACTATGTATAGACGGAAGGGGCGGCGGAATTCAAGTATTTGTTGGAAATGACAAAATATGTCGAACGCGCCTCATCCATTGTTCAGAATATCTTGTCATAAACACCCTATTCGCAACAATGGATTAGTTTACATTGCACAAGCGTGTCAACAGAAAATGCGACAATAGTTCCAACGCCAAAGCATACAATAAATAAAAATATGAGCTGCCGAAGAATTTTATTTGTCGAGTACATTTTTGGCGAGTTTTAATAATTTCCTCGACAACTCACTCTAGTATAACAAGCAACTTTGCAATAGAAAATTTGCATTTGTTTTGTTTTTCTAACTGAGTAACGAGCAATTTTCGCACTGAAACTTGTGGTGCCAAAGATAATACTTCTGTAGTGCCCCATCGTACCAGAGAGTTCTTCACGAGCGACTCTGGTTGCGAGAAGTGGACGGTTTCCGAGCGAGAGAGCTCTCATACCGGGTTTTAGACTTCGACTATGATCAAAAACAAGAGAGCCATCCGGTTGCATTGTCATCGGGCGAAAACAGCTCTTTACCGTACGTTCGACGATCCTTCTACAGCCACTTTCCAGAATGGAACGTTTCGGAAAAGAGTTGAGTGAGTGAGTGAGCGAGTGATGTCTAGCGTATATAGTGCTGGGTTTGGGGACGGAACGAAAACGTTTGCCGTTAGTCGTTCGTCGGGCGGTTGGTCGTTTTCCTTGCAAATTCTACGAAGATCTGTGCACTGAGCGGATTTTACTCGTGGCGAGGCCGAAAACGCGCCGGGTACGCACACATTTTAGGTAATTATTCGCTCGGATTAATTGAGTTTCGAGTGGTCGTCGGCTGAATCGACCGTTGATTGTTTCCTTTTCAAGTTGCTCGCTAATAACTGGCCACTCGAAAAACGGCGCGGACCTTCGCGTCGTGGTTATTGGACGCGGCGTTCGATTTGCGGGCGTAGCAAGCAAAAGTCGGAAACCATTCGCCGTTCTACCATAACCGCGAGCATCTGCGCTAGCTAGCGCGATTTCGCGCGCTGGCCAACGCCGTATCTATCGAACTCTCGATTTATTCCTCTATTCCTCATTTTGGGCCGACGCTTTCGCCGGCTGCTTTCGTTTAAGGAAAAAGCGGAAACTCATTGATTTCTTTCCTCAAATACGCACATTAAAAACGTTTGACAATCCGTGGGAGTCGAGTTTTCGGGCCGTTTAAACAAAAAACCGTTTCATGAATCTTTCATTTTCTTTTCCTCGATCCGGGGGCGGGGGCCGGGCGAGGCCACGACGATATAAGGAAATGAGAGTTTTTAGCTCGGACAGTTCGGTCAATTTGTTCGTCTTGGGTCAATAAAGGTGAAAATAGAGTGAAGGGAGGAGGCAGAGGGCTAGCGGATTTTCGCTATTTACTAGTCGGATTACATCGATTCGGTTTTAGATACACAAATCGTTAATTATTCAAAGGTCTTATTTTTGTCTAAGTATACATTTGCGCTCGGATACGAAGGGACGGGACATTGAATCAGCTTAATTTAGTCAACAGTCGGGTGTACTGTAGACGTGAAAAAATGAATCACAAAAAATCATTCTCATTTTTATGCGTTTAAAAAACATAAAGCGCAAGTTTCTTTCGAAGTGATCTTGTCGAACGAACGACGACCCTTTCGATCCATTCCAAGCCCCGAGACTCCGTCGGCTCCGAAAGGACACTTCGCATTGTGTCTGTAAAGCCTTCGACGTAATAAATGATCATTCCCGACGTTGGCTCGTCGCTACTCGGATAGTTGCTCGCTAGTTCGCCGAGCGGACGTGAAAGTTGTCTCGGCTAACGTAAGCTCGGGCGCTCGCCCGTTCGTTAAGAATGATGTTCCTCCTATTCTCTACTTTTGTATACGCGGCCTCGGCCGAGAATTTAATTTACTCATTTTCGTACTCGCCGCCTGTTCGGACTCGTCTATCGAGTTTGCACCGATCCGGCTTGTTAGCCGCTGTTTGTGCAATGCGAATATGGGCGAGTGGACGGGAGTTGTTGTAAAAAAGAAGCTCGCATGTCCCTCGAAACTAGCTAGCTAGCTAGCTAGAGCAAGCGACGAGGCGAGCGTGTTGCTGACAAACGCTCGTAATGAACAATGCCGGCCAAAGCGGCCCAATTAGGACGTCTTTGTCGGCCGGAAGCTTGTAGGATCCTCGTACGAGTTTTTCGCAAATTTATTAAGTGCCAGCCTAGGAATAGAGCTTCTTCTTCCCGCTTTCCCCCTCTCTCTCCTCCGCTCGCTAGACAAGATCTGCGAGCTAGCTAGCTCGCTACTTCTTCGTTTTAGTTCTGTTGTACGCCGGCCGAGAACGTATAAACGGCTTATTTGTATAGTAGGAAAAGAGGGCTAGTTGAACGCCAGAAAATCGACGTCGAAATGGTCTTCTAGTGCAGCTTCAAATGTTTTCCACTGCTTAAGGAAAATATACTTTGGCGCAAAAACGGGCAAAGTTTCAATATTTTCCAAGCAAAAAATCATACTGTAACTGCCCACTCTTAAAAAGCACTCGTAAAGGAAATTCGAAACGCGCGCTCACGGCGGCATAGGTGGATTTTTAACTATATGTTTACTTGCATATAAGTCATACTGTAACTGGATTATGATTGAATTCAAACAGGAAACTATATATGAAATACGATCGTGGGATAGCGAGGCTTTGTGCTGCTAAAAAGCACGAATCGTGCTCTCCGCCTGTCCGGTCCAGTCTCTTTTCCGACAGAGAGTGGTTCTTGAACATCCAGAAGTAGGGGGATTGATGGGGATTAACCGGCTGCGAATCCAGATGCGTTTTTTATGTTGTTCAATCGGCGGACGCCATCCCAATCGACTGACGACGGTCTTTTGGACAGTCGATCATACTGTACTGTATTCGTGGCGCCTTTTGACGTCTGTCGACTGTAAACAGCAGGTGGAAAACAAAAAAAATCATTTTTGTATCGCTGGCTGCGCGTGTTTACTCGTTTAACTGTGACGAGACTACTCGAGGCGTCTTGACGAGAAACGTGCGTACCTGACTACCACTCGACCAACTTGGACACACCGTTCCCGGGCAAAAACGAGAAACAAGCCAAACAACAAATTGGACAAAATATACACGGACGATTTTTGTCGGTGTAGAACACGATACCCGACCAGGACACCCATACACCTTTTATTTGTGGACATGTGTCGACTTTTTTATTTCATGCATGCAAACTACAGTAATCCTCAACTGTAGATCTATTTTTACGCATCGATTCACTGTGAAAGGGAGCGTTTTATGTGCCGGACCTAAGCTTAATACGAATGCTTGATGCGATTAACGAAAGCGTCCAATATTCTTTCTCACAATCTCCCGATGTTAAACAATTGGCCGACCGATGCAAATCCGTTTAGGGTTCATCTAACGAACCCAACAAATACACAGAAACACGACGGCGTCATACGCGAATTTTGCTTGCTCGAGTCTCGATCGTCGTCGGGCGTTGTTATTATTGAAACGATTACTGTCCGACAGTCAATTAACACCTGTCTCGATGTGCAGGACATATTTTTCGGTGGGCTCAACAAAGGGACGGGGATCCGTTACCCTAAAACGGCTCATTGACGTGTTAAATAACCGTGTAAAAGTCCTTGGAGCCTAGGGGCCCCTGCCGAGGTCTACTTAAGTGAATAAATGGTTTCCCGCCTCTATTCAAAACCTGACAACTGTCGGAAGGCCTTTCTTATGAATTAGAATGGAAAACGCGCGCGAAAAACTAGATATGGAACTTGCTCGAGTACTTTTCGGGCTCCGGCCTCGAACAATGTCCATGAACGACGACGAACGATGAGTAGGCAGGCGGTTTATGTTAATTGGCGAGTTCATAAGTCTTTTCAAACTCGACTACAGTACACAGATACGACATGCATACCCCGGCCGTACAATAGCATAGTGGCGTGCGTACAGTACAAAGGGTCCATGAATTCAGTACAATGAATGAATGCGTGTGCATGGGTTTCGATCGGCCTTGGGTCATGCGAAATTTCTGGGCCGACCGGGAAATTCTTCGCACCCAAAATGTACTCTTATTTTTTTAAATGGGCGACAATAAAAACCTTTTAAGATACGGAAAGCGTATAAAGGTTGGAAAATGGGGGCTAATTTTTTTTCTTGTTCATCCATATGGTTCCGAAATGTCAATAGCCCGGAAGCAAAATGGTGTAGGCTCGTCGTTGAATCGAGCAAATTCACAAAATATACAAAAAATTCATGAAAAATGAGTCTTTTACAAGCGTAGCACGAAAAGTATCATGAAAAACAAAACATCAAAATGTAAAGTACCGATTTCTTGCTTTTTTAAATCACTTTCGGTCAATGTTTTTGCTCGTGTCGGTACTAATTTCGTTAATGGATTCAACATGTTTTAAAATAAGAGAATCGTCGTCGAGTTCAAGTCGTAAATTAAACACTAAAGCGGCGTTAGTTATAAACGATCGGTGGCATTTGATCAGAGAAATCGGCAAAGGCGGATATGGCAAAGTTTATCAAATTTCCGATATGTTGGACGAAACGACATTTTACGCAATGAAAATCGAAAAAGAGCGAACGGGAAAATTGACTCGATTGCCTCAAGAAGCGTTGGTTTTAGAAACAATGAAAATTTTCAATTTAACTCGACATATTGCACAAATTTACGATTCCGGTAAAGTGCTCGATTCAGCGTTGATCGCGAGTCCGTTTCAATATTTCGTCATGACATTGTTGGGTCAGAGTTTGGCGGAATTACGACGTTTATTCCCGAACGAAAAGTATCATCGTTAACAGTAGCCATGATTGGAATTCAAGCGATAGAAGCGATTCGAGACGTTCATTTAATTGGATACATTCATAGATATAAAGTAAGCGAAATAATACGGAAACGCTCTACAAAAACAAATTTCTCGTCTTCATACATAACTTTATTGCTTATTTTGATTTCTAGACCAGCAAATTTGATGGTCGGCTTAAAATGCGAAACATCGTTGTATTTGATAGATTTTGGTACGGCGAGAAAGATAATCGACGACGAAGGACAGCTTTTACGGGTTCGGAGAAGAAACGTCCCGTTTCGAGGAACAACACGTTACTGCGCAATTGATGTACACGAACGCAAGGAATACGGTAGACAGAACTATTTGTAGATGTTGTTTCATAGTTTAATCGAATTACGCGATGATCACTTGCCGTGGACGTGTAAAGAAGGTAACAGACAAGAAATGTTCAAAATTAAATGCCGAATAATCGCCTCGCGATGGCTGAATAATGTCGAAAATTAATACTTAATGTTTTACGAATATTTAACCGCGTTGCACTACGATATTAAACCGAATTATGCGAAATTAACTAAATTCATGGAATCGATTTTAAACAAAGATAAAGCCAACGAAAAAACGCCGTTCGATTGGGAGCCAGGCAGTAAATACTACAAAAATATACGAAAATCGGCATTAATAAAACTTTTTCGAAAATACGTGATAAATTATAGTTTGTACACTAAAACTGTTGTTACGACATAAATGATTTGTTTCTTCAAGCGATGTTCACACGGTATGCACCTATTAGTTGTAAAATTTCTATCTAAAAGTAAACTTTTTCATTGATAATTTGTTAAAAATAAAAACAAACTGAAATATTAAGATAAATTGCACCGAAAACAAAATTCTAAACAAATTTTTGACTAGCTGTTTCGAAATTAAAATCTTTTTACTGATACAACCACCCAACGTTGAAAAAAATCAAAGCAAAAAATACAAAAGCATATTGACAGAAGGATTGCATTTTAAAAAATACCAAATTACAATTACTGCAACAATTGACTACAAAAATAACAGAAGTCAATCGGGATTGACACATTTTGAACAAAAATGTTATTCGAAACTTAGGTTTCTGACATGCCAATCTTTTTTATCACAAAATAATACGCACGGCGCTTGACAAAAAAATTTAAGATAAGGAATAAATAATTGTTCAGCAAATAAAATCAATGACAAAAAAGGAAACGAAACAAAAATTGAAGCGACGGACAATGAAAAAATGTTCGTTCTGCTTTTCTACTCGTGCGAATCGTCGCTCAGCAATAAAAACGCGTTGATGGCGGCTTCTTTATTGCCGCGTTTCTCTTCCATAACGCTTTTGATAACTTCGATGTCCATATTTGGAAACATTTCTTGTAATTCTTTGACGTCTTCTTCGGTAAATAGCGGGCCTTGCGGTACTTGTTGTTGAGGGAAAGCTGAACGAACAGAGCACCAATAGTTCTCGAGCGACTATAGTTCCAGAGGACTATAGTTCGCAAGCGGCGTGCCTATAGTTGACAGCAATTATTATTATGAGCCACAGAATTACCTGCCGTTTGATAGATGCCCGGAGGGAGACCCGGAGGAATGCCGGCTGCCGCGGCTGCAACCCCTGGTATAACCACGACCGGTTGCTGTTGGCCAATCGGATGCGACATCGGAATGTAAGGCACGTGAGGCGCCGTTACGGGCTGAAAAAAACAAACTTCCTGTTATGGCCGATCGTTTTTGAAGACGTTACTCGATAAGACCCACATGAAGTGTCATAACCAAGTTAATCATGCCTTCTTTCGCGTCGCCTTGCTGACCGGACAAAGAATACCTGCGCATCAGAATATTGTATTATAAATCCATAAACATTACACATACATTTCGAAGTTACCAATCGTCGATGGTATCGCCGTTGAATACTGCCGGCGGTATAGTTATGTGATTCCAAGCGATGCGTTCGTCAGTTGAAAAAGCGCGCTGAAAATCTGTTCAGTTTAGCGAGAATCAAGCCAAAAACAAAAACAATAAAAATAAACAATACTTCGTCGAAGATTTCCAAGTAAATCGAATCAATTCCTTGCGGTAAATAACTATAAAAAAATATTTACAGAAAAGACGATATACGTTGGTGAAACAAATTTAGTGTCGTCTATTTTGATTTTCTAGCTCTACGACAGAATTATAAAATGTCAATTATATCACATTTACCAAAGAACGGTTCGATTCCAATTCGGGTTTTTACCGCCTCCGGCGTCCGTCGGCGTTTCGAAAACAGTATTTCCGACACGAATTCGACAATACGGATCCATTTTGACGAAGCCGTAATTTTTTGTCAAACGAGCCTAAACAGAAATCAGTAGCACAAAAACGAAATAGACGACGTATTTGTTGTTTTCATAGATAATAACCTGTACTAAAGTGATGCTCAAACGTCCGCGGGAATTCGGCGGAACGAAACTTCCGGCGAAGTAAGGCGAAGTCGCCGGCCCAGCGTTCAATTGGTTATGCAAATATCTAGCCGCTTGAGCATCGAGAAATTCTTGCGACGAAGAGTTGCTCGTTGTTTGACCGTCCAAACGTAAAAATTCCGGCGGTAATTCTCCGACAACGACCTGCATTAAGAAAAGACCATGAAACAAGAAGATTAAGACAAGAATTGCTATTTTTTGCGGATTTACTTGTTTTTTTCTATCAGAATCGATTGAAGTCGCGGTAGCCATTTTACAAAATGATTTTTCAACTATTTACGGAAATATTCTGGAAAGTTTCACGACGTAAAAATGCCAAAGTTTTCTTGCTTTTTCGAAAATCGACCGATTTTGTTGAAATTTCCGAATCACACATACAGTAAGAAATTCAGCAGAAAGCGATCGGTTGTTATAGTTTTGTGTTTACCTGCGCTTCGCAACACTTTACACAACTCATTTTAGAATTATGCTCCAGTCAAGTCGGTTGTGTTTAGTTTGCTTAAAGATCATGATTTTTTAAGCGGAAACTTTGCGTAATTAATACTACTTTTTATAAAGTTGGGTAATATAATGAGATTCCTTTTACAAAACCGAGACAATAGCTTCCTGAATGCTGATAAGCTGAAAATCGAGGTCGAGTTATACTTTATAAAAATAAAAATGAAACTATAATAGAGCACCACATATAATCAAGAAAAAACAAATATTTTAAAACTAAATCATTCTCGACAAGCTGCGCATATAGAAACTATAGCACAATTTGTTCAATGTACATCAAAGGGTCTGCCGATTCAAATATGGTACCTAATTAGAATTATTTGCAATTATTATTTTGTAAGGGCTACGATTATAATAAGGCAACAAACTAGATAGTAAATTCACAATTTCGAGAAATGTATGTACTGTAATGTAAAAGTACCTGTACTGTAGTAGTACCTGTACTATTGTTAGTCATGCATGAGTTACACATAGTTGTCCAGCCACAATAGTTGGCTACTGACTACAGCTTTTCTTTCCTTTCCTTGTTAATGCAGGCATTGGCGAATTGGCAATTGTACACAGTGAAATAGCAACTATAGAGCTGCTATTGCAGTGAGTTAGAACTATCTTTTAATTGCTGAAACGATGTGGATCCTGAAGTATTGCAAAGTTTTATCTGAACTATCAACATTTTAACTGACCTGTTGGATTCATCAAAGAAAGTCATGGACAATATGAGAAAAAAAATCAATGAACAATTGCTAAGAGCCAAGGATGATATGATTACTGACCTCAAAATGCAACTGTTGTTTTTGGATGGTAAAGGTCAATGTTCGGTGCATCATTGAATTGTTTGAAAATTTCAATATTCAATACTATGGTGTGAAAAAGGATTTTCATGATTTACAATTGTCAGCTTACCCGCCTCCGACTCCAACTCCGATTTTGAGTTTTACTGCCACTCAGACTACAACTCCGAGTTTTACCAAACTATGTATTTCTGAACTTCTCGAAATTGTGCATTTATAAAACGGAGTTATAAAACTGAATTCGAAAAGTGACATGCCGATTTGGAGGCAGAAAAACAAAAGTCTTGCCTGGCTGTAACACTTTACTGGTTGCGTGTGATAAGTGATGAGTAAAGGCATTGATGGCGCAGAAGAATAACTACATAAACGCGTATTGTTGTCGCCGATGGATGGCGCGACCGACAATGAAACACAATCTGATTTTGAGTTTTGCAATGACTCCAACTCCGATTTCGAGTTTTACCACCACTCAGACTACGACTCCGAGTTTTACCAAACCATGTACAGTGGGCAAAAAAAGTATGGAAACATTTGTATGTTTTCTGTTTCTACTAATATTTTAGATGATTTACAGCACAA